>WBNM01015765.1:0-68705 GCA_013399055.1 Ramphastos sulfuratus | reverse complement strand
TCTGATCATCTTTGTAACCTCCTTTGGACCCATTCCAACTGTTTGATGTTCTTCTTGTGCTGATGGCGCCAGAACTGGATGCATTTAAGACTGTTAATTCAAGGCAGAGCCTAAGTGTTTGCTATGCAAGATCAAACTCAAAGTGGCACTACTTCAAACCCCTCAGAAAGCACCTTGCAGCTGCCCAGCATTTAGCAGGCTAGAGTTGAATTAGGCATCTGGACTATCACACTAATTAAAACCATTTTCAGTGAAGACAGGTCTGGCCAATGGATACTGTGCCCTCCTCCCAGCCTTAGCTGAAAATCGGCGAAGTAGAGTACAGCCAAGGAGGGAAAGTACCAAATGCACTTATGCCAAAGACTCACTTAGCTTTTGGTAACATTCCCTTTATTGCCGTAAAGGTCTGTCTGAAATATGTTAACTGCCAACAAAATATCACCTTGGAAGGAAAAAAAAAAAAAAAAAAATCACATAAATTGAATCTCACCCCATACTTTTTTACAACTCCCATTGGTTCTTCCACGGAGCACTGAAATCTAACCCTCAATCGTTTGAAGTTCCTTATGAGCAGCATGGCTGAATTATTTTTTTTTTTGCAGCAAGAGGACTGGAATTCCCTCACAATTTATTTCCAAACACAAAACTTATGGCTGCATATTTTGACATTGCAAAGGACTTACTGGGAACAAGGTTTGTTAAATGCTACATTAGTCAGTGGCAATGTACTTCAAACACCTGAAATGGAAGAGCAGAGGGAAGAAGGAAGGGAGGGAGAAGAAAACATACAAGAAAATAAAACAAAAATCACTCAAAATATTCAGTAAGCCAGTATTGTCTCCTCCTGTCAGAACAGCAGTTCCAGTTGTAACACATTGAACCCCAACTAAAAAACTCCCAGTGCCTCAGCAGATATTGCATAGTGTTGATTTCACAAGAGTATTTTGCTTGAATGGTTTGTTTTTCTCAAACCATCCTCGAGGTTTGTTTTTTCCTCCATGTTCTCTGAGACTAGCAGTAACCTCAGACCAGACCTAAAAGGGCAAAACCAAATGAGGATACCATGTCCGGTCTGAAAGAAAGCCCAACTAAAATGAAGTCCTACATAATGAATCAAGAGATCCAACTGAATTGAGTACCCTGTGTCTTTTCAGTTACACAATGCTTTCAGTTATATACTTTGTTTTGAAAAAGAGGAAGAAACAAAACAAGCATCATCTACATCCTGTGAGGTCATGCCAAAAAGAGACATGTAGAACCATAACAAAGATACTTATCAGGAAAGAAAACATAAGATGGATTTTCAAATGCGATGTCTGCCTGTACTGCATTGGTTATGGAGCTCACTGCTTTTCTAACATCACTTCCAAGGTTCTTTAATCAGCCAGTAAATTTGTTATATGGAAATTACCTATAGTTACAATAATACATACTAAGATTTCTCAACTATAGGTGAAAATGCTTCCGGATACTGCCAGTGAAAATCAGCCTGCCTTGATACCTTGTAAGTGACCAAAACTACTATAACCTGGTTTGTGTTTGAAGAGATGGATCAAAGTGGAAATAAAAATGGTCCACTGAAAGACAGAAACAGAAAAGTGTTTTATGTTAGAGAAATAACAATTTCTGCTCTCTAGAGAAAGTTGTACTTTCAGCCACAACAGTGGAGATGAGCAATCAAGATGTGGAAACAACAGAAATATTCTGGGTGTTTTAAAACAGCCACAGTATGCAAATATCTGCATATGAGAATGGATAATTATGGAAATTTATGAACATCTGATCCATGGCATTTTTCGGGCTCCATGCAGGCAGCTCTGAACAACAAAATATTCAACAATTATGAAAAAAGGGAGACAATGAGACGGGTTTATGTTCAATTAGTCACAGGACTAATTCTGCTCTTCCAATGCCCAGTGCTGCAGTTGCTTTGTCCACAGAACTCCAAGCCAGCAAGCACTGCTTGTGCAGAGGGTGCAATAATCAAACTCTAAAGTAGCATTTTAAAAAATGTACTCCAGTTTTCCAAAATTTGCTCCAGCAGTCACTGAGATAAAAATCTGCAAATCACTACAGCATACCAGAGCACTAAAAAAGCTTAAAACCTGATAAAATGTTATGAAACCGTTCCTCTGCAGGGTGCCTAACAAAACACTCTCACCACAATCCCTAGAGTTTATGCACTCATTTGAGATTATGCTCCGTTGCAACAGGAAAAAAAATACCTATTTGCAAACAATGCATACACATGTAACATTCTCTGGAAACTCAAGAACTCTCACTCCCACTCACCTCTTCTATTAGTATCTCAGAAGCACCTGACACTTGTGTTTCATTTACAACCTTAAATGGAACTAAAACATAAAACAAAACCTTCTCGCACACTTCTCTCTGCTCTTAAGTGAAAGAAATAACCCAGTACTGAATGGATTTGCCTGCCTCCAGTATTTCCAAACAAACAAGCTCAAACATGGCACAACACAGAACACATACATATATACACTGAAATTTGAACAAGGACTCAATGATTTGTGTCTATGATGAACAAACAAATTTAAAGGGCATTATTGTAGCTGAGAGCAGATCCTAAACAGAACAGCAAACTTTAAAATGTAAGATGACTTATTAAGCAGCTGTTTTCAAAATTAAATATCTTTGCAGAATACACTCAGATGAGTACTGTTGCTCAAAAGCACTGACTTCATCAGCTCAACTTCCAGCTCGTGGAAGAGGGAAGAGATTGGCTGTTCTTGCTTAGAGTTGGCAAGGTGATGAACAACTCTGATAGGCTTATATGATAAAAGATACTAAACATTATTACATATGAGCCATTTTCCATTCTGCAAATGAACGAGCTCTTTTTCCCCAAACAACATTTTGCCTCATTTCATCAGCTCTATTTTCAAACATACTGTCCTGAAGACTGTAGTTTGGCATTTCAAGAAGCCTTGGAAAGCTATTTTACAAAACCTGTTATATTTATTTCAGGGTTCACAAAGGGTTCTATGCAGTAATATATAGGAAATCGTAACACACTTCCCATATCCAGGTATGCCCTGGACCCCCTGCACTTTGTACTGAGCTTCCTGTTTTGAAAGAGTTGTTAAAACGGTTCTGCTGATCCTTGGCTTTCTGTGGCAAAGGATCATTTAGATTCATTTTTTTATGTTACTTTGCATTTTACCAAGTTGGTAAGAAAAATACTTAAGTTGAAAGATCTGATGCAGTGAAACCAATCAACTCAATGGCTCAGGTAGCTATTAAGCCAGGTATCATTTAACAGCACACGTGGACACATCAGCTCCGCCTCACCTGCGTGCTGAAGAGAGCCGGTTACACCCGTTACACATAGAGTTAGTAGCATATGTTCACCCAGCTTCGAGGCAATGCTCACCGTACTCACAGGAGTTTGCCGAGACAGCCGACGCAGGAACGCCTGGCCACAGCACTTTCTTGGTCTTTGCTGCCACCTACTGCCCTTTTATAAAATCACAGGCAGCCTGTGGTCTTCTGAGACCCCTTTCTCATCTGCCTCTTCATCAAGGTGTCCTCAGGTCATTCCACTCTTGTTTTTCTCCTGCCAAACCCACAAGGCTGGTCTCGTCTTGCTTTCGTTCCTCTTTATCTCTATGATGCGTGAACCATCTGCAGCTGCACCCTTACCTTTTACATCCTAACAAGCAGAAGGTCTAAGAAGCTAATCCCTTAACTATTGATAATCTTTACATGCTCACAAAAGACTAATTCTAAAAGTGAGTCTCCATCCTTCAATCTCCCCTGCTTTAGAGGGGGGATTCACTCAATAATCTCTGGAGGTCCATTCCAAACTCCACGATTCTGTGATTCCAACTCTTTCTTTGTTGACAAAGCCAGAGAGACAGCAGACAAACGTCAGGCAAAGCTGTTCACTTCTAGGTGATGAAGAAAAATGCTTTCTAGCTGCCAGCCTTTAAGGAGCACACTTTAGAAGCACTCCAGAGACTAGAAAGCAATTGCATGACATCTCTGCTCTTGAGTAGGCATTGTCACCCTTCTGACCACACTCCGCCACAGCCCTGCTGCAGGGGCCATGGGCTGCTGGAAGCCAGACAAAAGCAACACCTGGGTATTTTCCACCCTGCTCCTCTGCCTTTATGGATTCTTCTGCATGATGAAACCATCAGAACCTTTCCTCACTCCCTATCTAACAGGACCTGATAAAAACCTGAGCATAGAGGAGGTATGGTTTTTCTGCCTTTTCTTTCAGATGGCACACCAAACATTTAAAAAGTAATACATCATGTAAAGCTTTTAAACAAAGACAAAACCCAAACAAAGCACAACGGTAACCAGGTTTGGAATGGTCATTTTGCAACAAAAAATAAAATAACCATTTAGTGGGTTTAAGATCCATTTGCCTGCTTGACAGTCACGGGCCACTTTGGTGTGTTTATTATATATTTTATGAATAACTTTAGAGCAAACCCTTCCCTCTCCAAAGTCATTTAAAAGAATGAACTTATTTTCCCCAGGAACACCACCACAGAGATTTCCTCTTCTCTCCTAGGTCATCAGCAAGACTTTTCCAGTCTGGACATACTCCTACCCTCCACTCCTCATCCCAGTCTTCCTGATGACAGACTATTAAACTTTGGAGAGATGAACCAAAATGTGCGTAGACTCACTCAGAAAAGGAAAAACTCCTCATGGGTGTATACTCACAAAGGAGGGTGAGGTCTCTTTAGGTTCTATTCCAAGGAGAGAAGATCTGACTTCCAGGTTGCTTCTGTGTGCAGCAGACTCAACTCTCTCCAGAGCAGAACTCTGTTTATATCCTTGAGAGTTGTTGTGTTGTGGTCAGCTTCTTAATTAGTTGTGTTGTGTTGTGTTGTGGTCAGCTTCTTAATTAGTCAGCGGCTGACTTCTAGACTCAGAGGTGCCAGCCAGTGTCTGAGGGATCTTTATCAGCTTCTAGCAAGCCCCAACCCCCCTCTTGGGGCCTGTCAGGAACCTGCATTTGTGGCTGGGAGGGCAGTCATACCTGCCACAGCTGCCCAGAGAGGTTGTGGAGTCTCCTTCTCTGGGGAGATTCAACAGCTGCCTGGATGCATTCCTGTGTGGCCTACTCTGGGCGATCCTCTGGCAGGGGGATTGGCCTCAAACTTTCATGGTCCCTTCCAACCCCCAACATTCTGCAATTCTGTGATTATCCCAACTCTTCCTATACAGAAAATGCATTTAGATGAAGAAAAGCAATTGCTGCTTGGCAGGTCAGGTGGTTATGGGAGCAGTTATGCAGTGGGTTTGCATCCTTCAGCAGCAGTGTGCAGGGTAACTGCTACACTAGGATATGCCAGCTGGGTGTGATGGCTCAGTCTGTCTCCAGACACCCTTGCTCAGTGCTGCAGAGTGTTTAATGAGTATTTTGCTTAAACTGAATTGGTGTTTTAAGTCATGGGTGTCCATTTGGTCACCTCCCTGTCCACACTCCACTTGGGTGTCCTTGTTGAATATTAACCTGCACAATCAGAGCCACGTTGACGCTTAGTGGATGGTAATGCTTTACCCGTGCTGCACGTCTTGCCATGGCGCAAGAAACCAGTCAGTGACAGACGGAATGACTGCGATGGAGAAAAAGGCGTTTGTGCCTCTGCCTGCAGACACAGCGCTGTCTGTTCGACAAGCACCGCGCGGCCTGAGCAAGGCCAATTGCCCAGTAGCGCTATGCTGCCCTCGTGTGGTTATTGTAGAAATACTCCCATCTTCAATCCCCACCCGCGTTGAACTGCTTTCAAGCGCTCGGGCATTAGCTCCGGGAAAGCGCCCTGTAGTCACAGGGATTCTTTAAAACCATCTACAGGGCCTACGCGGCCTGTGGAGAGTGAGGCTGGGGAAGGGCGAAGAGTTCTTGGCTTTGGCCCTCAGTCTCTACAGTCCCGGCGAACAGGACAATCTCCACCCGTCACTGGAGCTAGATCTGAGGGGGTGCCTGAGGTGTGACCCCCAGGGGCGAAACCGCGCCCGGCGAGGGTGGGGGGGCGCGCCATAGTTTCAGGGACATCATCGGCAACCGCCGCCATAAGCCCCAACGCTCACCCCACGGAGGGACTGCACCTTAGGGTGGGGCTTTGCGTCTCCAGGCCCGGCAGCGTGGGGCGGGGCGCGTGCGCGCGCGCCAGTTGCGTCATTTCCTTTACGGAGAGCGCTGGCGCCAGGGACGGTCGGGTTGCGGGGAGCGGTGCGGCGAGACGATGAGCGATAGCGGGGAGCAGAACTACGGCGAGCGGGTAATACACGGAGCCTGAGTGCGCTGCCCAGCAGGGCCCCTCCTATCCTCCTCCGCCCCTCTCCGGGCGGCATTGTCCGCTCCAGTGTCTCCTCCCCGTCCCACTGCCTGGGTGGAACGGGTAGCGGAGCCGTCACGGAAGAGGCCGCCCCGGTGCGGTGGGTGAGAAGGCCCTCGATGGACGCGCGGGAGGGCCGGTGGGGCGAGGGTTTGAGGGGAGGAAGATGGCGGCTGGCCCAACCGGGAAGGCGGTGGGGGCGCGCCGCGGGGACGCTCTAGCTGCCCGCCCGCCGGCGCACTCTGTGGTGAGTCTGCCCGGCGCCATCTTGGGCTGGTGACCGGGCGCGCCGGAGAGGGACAAAATGGCCGAGGTCGGTGAGGCTGCGTGTTCTGGCCCTCTGCCCCTGGGCCGTCGCCGGCGTGTCTCTTCCCCCGCGGGACAGTCTCGACTCTGCCCTGAGTGAGGTAGAGCACACGGACTGGGACGGGGCCGTGCGGCCGCTGCCAGCTTCCATCGAGGCGCCGGAGGGCGGGCAGGGGTCTGTCGGCTTCACTGTCCTGTGCCGCGGCCCTTCAGGCCCCTCCGAGCTCGTAGACGGGCTGCGGCGGTCTCGGCTAATGCAGCGATGCCTCCATCCCCCGATCCTGTTCGGTAACGTCTGCATAGGGAAGGAACATCCTTTGGGAGCCGATAGTACTCTGAGCCTTTGTTAACACTCTCTCCAAAGCTGCAGTGCAGTTCGCTTTTGGGTAATTGCTTTGTAAATTCAGCTCCACTTTGCTGCTTCTTGCGCTTCTGAAATACTAACTCTGCTTCTTGATGTAAGTTGCAGCCTTGCGTACACATGGTTTGGTCTCTTAGTTTAAATGCGATTGCAGTAGTTGAAGAGTTAAACCTCGATCTGTGCTAGGACTATATCCTTGCTTCGTGAAACCTACAGTAGATGTCCTCTTAAACTGCATAGTTAATACAAGATGTTAATGTCTGGATGGGATTTTATTAACATCGCAGTAGATCACTTTGCTAGGCTTCGTGTTTGTAATGTATTTTTACAATACAAATTACCTAAAGCTGTTTTTTCTCTAGTGAATTAGTCTTGTTTTCCTTTGAGATTTTTAGTTGTTACTGCAACAGATAGGTGCAGTGCAAGACTCAATATTGTGTTTTCTGTTTTCTTCAGCATTGGTGTCACTTTTTAACTGCAGCATCAGGGAGTAGTTTAAAATTTAAACCTTCACTGCAAGTGGCAAAAATTTTTTAAGAGGGCTTAATAATTCTGAGCACAAAATTGCTGCGTATTGCAGTGTCTGTCTTTGACTATGGCTTTATTCAGATTCGCTATAATCTTTTAAGCATGACTGTTTCATCTTCAAGGTGGAAAAAGTTGGTTAGAAAAAATTAATCTCCAGGAAGAAAAAAAAGCTAGATAAAAATAAATGCTGAAAGATTAGATAGACTTCTACCATCTCTTGGTCTTTTGTTGTCTTTCAGCTCTTGTTGTCTTTCAATTGATGGCTTCATGTCATTCTTGGAATTAGCGTATTTTTAGTGAGGGAGTATTACTTCTGACTTCCTCCAGGTGGATTTCTGTGTTTGCTTTTCAGACTTGCAAAAAACCCAGTTTAATGAAGTCAATACCATCCTTAAAGTTTAGCAGGATAACTTTCATTGTATTTTCGATCAGAATGAGTGGAAATGGTAAAACCATTATAACGACCTCTTCTAGACACATAATTGTTCAAGATATGATGGGACAGCCGTTGTTGCTCCATCTGCTTTTCTATTTTGTCTTTCCTATACTTAATTTAAAAAAAAAAAAAAGTGCAGTCTTCACCGAGGCTTAAAATGGGTTGTGTCTGAGCTTTTATGGATCATAAATAGGTAAGTTGTATGTAATGTACATATTTGTAAAACTAAAAGATAAAACCGTAGAGCCACAAGCCTGCTATTTCAGACTAGATGAGGGAGTGGGTTTTCTAATGCTGTTGCTAGTGTTTAAGATATTTTTCCTTTACTTAAGGCTTGTATTTTACTGAGTCAATGGCTTTTTACTTTTTCACACAGGAAGCACTGAAATCTCTGCAGAGCAGAAACTGTTTGGATAAATTATGTAGGATATGTCTGTTCAACTGTTCCAAGTCTGTGCTGCTAACAAGAGCTGTGCTCCTGAAAACGTTCCTCTTCTCTCCTTCATGCTACTATTTGTATAGTCAGGCAGATTTGGGAATTAAATTACCTGAATTTTTTATTATTTTTTTCTGATTCCATTTCCAGCTGCACTGGCTTGCAGACTTGACTTGATTTTGTAAGCATTGGGGATGAAAAATGCCTAGCAGGTGCTTTCCCAAGTAATGGGACTTTCTATTTTAGCAGGAACACAAAACTTAAACTACCTTCTGTCACAGTGCAGAAAAGAAAAAATCCCAATTCAAAATTTCTACTATAGAGTACAAATTGTAGAAGAAAATTTAAGTGAAGAGATTATAAATGTTGTTAGTATACTGTAACAGTTGCCACATTTTCCAAAGTCACTTTTATTTTGGCTTCATTTGTTGAAATCATGCTGACTGTAGTGCATGTGATTCAGGTGTGGAAGGGTTGTAAAGACGATTGATTAAAGGACAAAATAGTCTCATTCGGTGAGTTAGTGCTGATAGTTATGACTTGGTATGTGTCTGATCAGAAACTGACATGAATTGTTGAGAAACTTGAATGGTATAAATGCTCAATTTATGCATTTACTTACAGAGTCTTGGAAAAAGCTGGATTTTTTTGTTGTTACTAAGTTGTGGAAGAATGTCTAAGGGAGCAGTTTGAGAAGATTAGAAACAATCTAATTGCTTGCTATCACCAAAAGGACATCAGCTGGCACTTGATCTGATTTCTCTGTGGGCAGATTCAGTACCTTAAAGCTGTCAGGAAACAGTTTGCTTTTTGAGTTTCCTGCCATCCTGGTGCACTGAAAGAGCCCACAAATTCAGCTCAAGTGGCAGAGGTGGTGGGAGGAAGCTGGGCTGCTTCTGTTAGCTTAATTTTTCCAAAACACATTCTTGTCTTTCTGGTGGAGTTTGGAAACTTGTGGAAAGGGGTGGTTGTGCTTTCCCTCTCAGCAGATTCCCAGCCCCCTCAGCAGTGATCTGATCATATTCTTCAGGGGGAAGAGAGGCAAAAGCTGTTACTCTTCTGTTGGACCACTTCCTGAATTCAGCAGTGGAGAGATTGAAGGAATGTGAAGTCAGCACAACTACACCTTGAATAAATCTGACTGCAGATTTGATAATGTGTAATGTGAGGCAGCACTTCGCCTTTAGGAAAACAAGTGGAAATACATGTGGAGAGGTATTTAGGATTCAAAAAATAGTAATAATTTTATTTGCCGGTGTCTTACATTAGGTAACTGAAGTCTATAACTTGTATTCCTGTGAGGAAAAATTGGATCTCAGAAGTGCAAAGAATACATGGTCCTCACTTGCATACTTAAGGTGCTTCTGTCAGAGGAAACTTTCTGTCTGCCCCCCAGATAATCCTGCTGTTGTGACATTCCCTGCTTATAGCGTAGATGGCTGTAAAGCATCTTTCTGGATATGGCTAGAGGTGTTACAAATTCCATCCCTGTAGTATTATTCATTGTTTGATATGCTTAAAAAATGTAGAGTAATTTGCAAACTGTAAGCCCTGAACTTCAGTGGTTCCACTGACTTCTACTAACGCCTAATGAAGATAAAGAACTGTTGGTAAAAATCAAGGGATCCTGGTGACTTTCAGAATCCATGATTCATAAACTCAAGGCTAGAAAAACAAAAATTACTCAACAGTGATCACTCTTGATCTCTTACCAGCAGTGTTTGAATATAAGTAGAATAAAGGAGGTTGTTTCTTCTTTCACATAGGACAGGAGCCTGTACTGGAACTTAAAAGTAGAAATTCACAAAGTGGAAGTACCAAAAATGTAAAAAGAAAATCTATTAAGAACAACAAAACTAGATGGAAGGTAGTAAATTTGTGAACTGTGGGAGTGGCTGATGTGAACCCTCAGGAGATGTAATTAAATGGGGTGTACACTTGGAGTGCTGCATGCTCCTGGTGCTTGAAATTTGAAGTAGGAAGGATTTTCTGCAAGTTGGGGTGGACAGGGTAGCAACTTTGAAATTTTAGGGGTTGTTACCAGTCTTAGTAATATATGGAACAAGTGAAGTGTGATAAATTCCATTGAAGCTAGAAGTAATAAGTAATAAAATGCTGTAGGTCGAAGAAAAATGCTTTGAAGAAGGATGATCTGGAAACAGTATAGACGTTTAAAAGCTGGAAAATGTGGGAATGTCCAAAGGAGCTCAGTGAAAATAAGCCAGTTGTTTAATTTTCTGTTGTGGATACACAGCTGTCCTAAGTTGTCCTCTCTGAATTTCTTCTCAAATCCAAGATACTAATTTCCACATCAATGTTAATATGAGGCAAAGACTGTAGGGGGGAAAAAAAAATTAGGTATCGACTATATGAATACCTCAGTCATTTGCTTACACTAATACATTTTTCTACTAATTTCTTCAAAATTTACTCACTTCTAAAAACTCTAAGAAAGGTGTGGGGTTTATTTATGGGCAAGACACTCCCTGCTGCTTTGCTCCCCTCCTGCATTTCTTGTCCTTTTCAGTGTTAGACCACCTGTAGCTGAGCATGGCTGCTTCTATGTAGCCTGAACCTACCAAGAGTTCTGTTTTGTGAACAGAAATATTTTTCCTCAAAAGAATAACAGCCATGATTTTGGTTCTTAGTCCTTCATCAGTCTTGCTTTTTCTAATTCTCTTAAAGAGTTGAAAAATTCCTGTGCCTAAAATAATACATTAACTTGGAACTAATCTCCGCAGATTATTTTCTTCTGAAGGTAGTAATGGGTTTAGGTTAAATTTGTTATTTGTAACTTGAAATCAATTCTCAGTGTTTGCACTGCCCTTTACCATGGTAGTATATGAGGTGGCTATAGTTTAGAACACCTCCCTAAACTTTGATTGGGAAGAATAAGGCCAACTTTGTGTTACTTCTGTTACTCTTGTATTAATTGAATACTTGCTTTATCCTGCAAGTTGTGTTTCTTCCCCTTGGCTATGCCTCCTTCCCCCTACCTCCTCGGGATTGCATGCTAGGCAATTGTAAAAGCTACGTTTTGAGTTGTGTGGGAGTGGTTTAAGCATGATGAAATTTTGGGTTAGTAAATTAATTTTTGAATGTTTGGTATGGAATGCTCATTAAGTTGAGTGTAGAGGTTTAGGAGGTGTGACTAAATGATTGATTGAGAGAATTTTCTTACTCCAGTGTTAGCACTTTTTGATCAGAAATGACACAAGTTAGCATTGTTTCTATAAAAAAAAAGAATTCTGCTGAATTTTAGATTTTTTTTTTTTAATCTAGTACCTTGAAATAAATAATACCTTCTAATGTATTGAAAGCAAGTGTTTAAGGCGTGTATCTGAAGCTAAGAATTACGCAGATTAAAGGAATGTAAAAGTTGAAGATCCGAATCATGTCATTATCAAAGAAGATTACAAGTAAATAATAGGGTAGATGGGATATTGTTCCAAAGCAGTGTTTGAGTGTGTTACACAGAGCTGTATTTTGGTCAGTGGAATATTATAAATTACTTGGAACAATGAAGTCTGCATCTGTAATCACACTTGTGCAGACAAAGTAGGTGTGAGTCTGCTTATAAAGCTTCAAACTGGGCCTTTTCTAAAGGGCAAGAAACATCCCCAGAAGAAACAGTTGTAAGTCACTGAAAGACCAACTGTGATGTGCTTTCTGCATCCAAAAAGCACATCAGTTAGTCATCTCTGGCCACAATAGGGACCTTGCTTAAGTTACTTGATTTTTGTCTTGAGTATATGGCTGACAGTGCAAAGTATTTCAAGTTTCCTAATGCTAAAATTCATTAGTAGGTAATCAGTTGATCCGCTGTGCGTTTGCTATTAATTATAGGCATAAATAGTGAATTCAGTTACTTAGTACTAAGATAGACTGACTGAATCTGTTTATAAAATAGTAGGGTATTTGGTAGATGCAATTATTGAACTGCATATATAGTAAAAGTCCACAAACTTTTTTTTTTTGTAGTTTCAGTTTTGGCACTAGATTTTATCCTGGAGTTTTTAAATATTCTTCATCCTGTTCTTTTTCTATTAAGGTTAATGTTGAAGAAGGAAAATGCGGAAGTCGCCATTTGACAAGTTTTATAAATGAGAATTATTTGAAGCTCAGGAATAAGTGAAGCTGAAATTTGAAAAAAAAGAAAGTGAATGCATGCTAATTATCAGACCAGAAGTCCCACTTGTAGAATATTGAGCAATTTGTGTGAAGTGGGGAAGATGAAAGAAGTCAGAATTTGAAACGGAAGAATGAAGAAAAGGAATAAAAATGAAGTTAAGATAAGAAGTAATCTGGAATCTGAAAGCACTACGCTAAGTAATTACTAGTCTGTTTATGTGTCCCTGTATATTTTGCTAAACATGCATGCATTATCTGTTTAATAGCAAAAGTATATGCAGGGTAAAGAAGTGTCTACCAGGGAAAAAAAATAAAAGCTTCTTTAAAATCTAGGCAGTTCTAATGCCAACTGCCCGGACACATAGATATGAATTTTTACCATTTATTTCACTGGAGCTTGTTTACACGCCTTAGGTGAACGAGAAATTTTGTACGAATTAGGCTTTCAATATCTGCGTGCAGGAATCCCGTTCTGCTTCCAGAAGCGGAAGTGCTCATGGGTCTGGCAAGTCGGGGAGGCACACCCCTGCAAGATCTCGATCTAAGGAGGATTCCAGGCGTTCCAGGTCAAAATCTAGATCCAGATCTGAATCCAGGTGAGTTTACTACTTTTAACTCTTCCTCCTCTTCACAAGTCAGATGATTGTCAGACGAACTGAAGTCCAATCTAGCCCACTTCTATTTCCAGATGTAACTGGTGATCTGTGGACATTGAATCCAATAGGGCATGTGTGGTTTCAGGGTTTTTGCAGGTTTTTTTCTAAGAGGTAGTGGCTACATAGGCATGTACCTCTGCTGGCAAGAGTTTGGAGGAGGCCTGCCTTTTAAGTCTTGGAATAATGGCTAATTTGAATGCAATCCAGTCAGTGTTTTCCACCCCATTTCCCCCTCAATTTTGCAACTTTTTTCTCTTCTTCCCCTCCCCCAAAGATGTTAGTTTTCTGTGCATTCAAAGAATTATGCACATCAACAGATTTTTATGTCATATCAGTGTATTACATTTTCTCACTTGAAGCAGTAACGTTTCTGGAGTAACTAACTATGTTCTATGAAAAAGCAGCAGTAGAGATAAATGTGAATTTCAGTAGACCTCTGTCTGACATTAAATTTCTATTAACTTAATTTAAAAGTTAGAAAACTGAAAAGCTTTGACAATTAGGCAGCTTTCCACACTCTTAAAAGTTGTGGAGAAAGTAGCTTGCTTATTTATTACATGACAACACAAATGCTGCCTATGAAAATTCCATTTGCACTGTATTGCTGCTAAACAATTCTGCATACTGACAGAATTAATCTTAAAACTGTTCAGAAAATATGCTCGTAGTCTAGAAGTAAGACTGTGTGACTGCTAGCTACTTAACACCTGGTAAAGCAAATGTAAAGTAGGAGGTACATATTTAATAAAGAGTGGAGAGGTGAGAGAACCTCTAAGTGAGCGAATTAAGGTTGATTGAAAAGACTTTGAGTCCGACCATAACCAGATACTTGAGTGCTGACTACAGAAATGAATTGCAGCTCTTTTACTCATTTGTAAGCATTCAGGTTAAAACATGGGTTCCAGCAGTGGGTTTTCCACCTGAATTGTTCACAATACACTTGGGTGTATAAGCAGTGAAGTATGCTTGCCAAATCCTGGGGGTCAGGCAAGAGGAAGGGTGACAACTTTGGAAGACATTGTGGTATCAGCAGTCACCCATGATGGGAAACACCTTCAGATACTGCTTTTGGGTCTCCTTGTGAGAACAGTTTAATTTGAAAGCCTTTTGGGAAAAGGAAACTACATGAAAATTTTTACTTCATAGGCTCATGGGTTTGTCTTTTCTGCATGCTTCAGGCATAATCACAATTCAAATCATGCGCTTGGCAATCAGTGTTGTGTGAAAGTGAGTATGTCAAATATTTGATAGAGTAATAATCACTTTATATAGTAGAAAGGCAGAGTGACCTCTGTACTTATGAGAAATTAGTAGGCAGAGTCAACTCGCAGCTCTGACCACATGCTCAGGTTTTATCCAGTTGGGTTTTGAAAACCTCTGCATGGAGAATGCCAGACACCTTTAGGGGAAACCTTTTAATTTTAAAGTAACAAGTAAGTTAGGACCAACTCAGCAGTCCTTCTCTACCTTAATCCAGACATAACCATAATGATTTCATATTCTTTCAAGCACTGTGTTTCTCACTTGCAGAATAATTATAATAGTGTTTAGGAATGTAATCACCGATTGTATAAAATGCTGGAAGAAGAATGTTAAGATCTAGAATGTTACAGGAGATCTAGCAAATCATTTAGAAGAAATCATCCTTCGAATTACCCAGGCAACTGCTTTTTTACTTCTTGAACAACAAAAGTAGAAGGTTTTGAGTACCATTGCTTCCTGAGTATTTAAAAGCTGTGTTGAAAATACCTATGTCTTGGAACACTACAGTCTACTGCAAAGTTAATGTGTTTACTACTAGACTGGGACAGAATTCTGTCAAGGCACACATCTTTAGAACCAACATACTTAGCTCTTTCAAACAGGTTGTCTAACTCTGCCTCTCACCTGAGGAATAACCTTCTGAAAATTTCATTATTTCTTTGCAGTTTCTGTTGAAAGTGTATTTTCTTTTTTTCAGTTACCAGCTTTATAATTAAACTTTAATTTAGGAACAAATCTGTGTCCTGGTGTATTTAACAGTTGGATGTGGTTATACTTGATTTAATGCTTTTATTGATTTTTTTCAGCAGCAACACAGCATACTTGTTATATTTATCTGATTCTGTAAAGTCTAAACAGTTCCTAACCAAGGAATAAAACTGTCAGCTTCAGTGGCTTTTCAGCAAAGGAAAATAATGTCACTCTGCCATTTAAAGCAGAGATATAAGCAGTCTCTATTTTAAATAAAAGACTTGTTCTCTCATTTAATGGATGGCCTGGTTTGGAAGTGTCCGGCTCTTGTTCAGTGCAGTCGGTGCATTCTGTTACCTGGGGCCAACAGTTTTGTGCTTGCCTTCAGGTTTATTTTCCACATCAGTGGTTGAAACATGGCTGTATGCATGTGTTGAACTTCTCCTTTTATTAGTAGTAGTGTAATCTCTTGTCTGTCTTTACTGTCTCCTTTGCCTTAGGGAAGTGCTTTTGTTTCGTTTTTACTTTATTTTGCCAAAAATAATTTGCTTCCAGTGACATGTACAGAATTGTAGTGGGACATGCTGAAGTCATTTACATGTTTAAGGATGACACAACTTAGCTGGATCTGTTCTGAGAAGGTTGAGGGCTGTTTTGGTTTTGTTTTGGTGTTTTGTTTGTTTTTTAATGGAAGCATGTAGCAGATAACAGTGTATATCCTGCAGTTTGGCCATATGGTGACACTTAACCTAGTGAGAAATCCTGACTGTGGAAGAAACTATTAAATGCTCAGGAGTGTGACCAGTTTCATTCATGCTGGTGTAGTGGTGGTGTTACTGTGAAAATGGTCATACAATGATGGTAGATGTGGTCTTGGTCAGTACTTAACTACCTTGATTCCCACAAACTAGAGGAAGGACACTTAAGATACATATTAGTCTGAAAATTAAAAACTTATCACGAAGAGCCTTTGAATATTAACTGTTCATTGCATTTCTTTAGCCTTCCAGTGATTTTTCTTTGTGGTTGTAGGGAAGGCAGATTATTCTGTAACTGTCATCAGCAGGCCAAGCTCAGGTGTACTGTTTCAGTTTGAGTGCTTACCTAGATTTTCAGTTAAGGTTGTCTGTTGAGAGCTGAAATGTTTTAGAGCCCCTCTCAGCAGACCTAGCGCTGTCAGAAAACACTTCTGGAGCTGTTTTGTGGAGGCCTCAATTTCATGAGCAGTTGCACCTTTGCCTAAATACACTTGAAGTTTGAACATTAATGAACAGCTAATGTTAAATAACTGTTGAAATACCATAAGTTAAATGATACTGCTTAGTTTCTTTCAGTCTCACTGAAAGCAGTGCTTCTGTGAGTGCTAGAAAAAGCAGAAATATACACTTCTGCAGTCATGCATCATTTTTAATTTCCTTTCTTCTGTTGAGTCTTTAAAAGAAAGACATCTTAACTATTTTTACTTAAATGCTATGAATATGCTTAGCATATACCAAGTCACATCAAGATAGCCTTGTTAGAGAAAGTTAAAGTTATACTGGAATAAAAGAATAACTTGATGTAAGTTGAGGTTCTTGTTCTGCAGGAGCTCACTCAGAGCATCTACAGTAATTGTAAAGATTTAGCCAATAGTTGAGTAACATAGTCCTTGAGAGTGACTAAATAGAGTAGCTGAGTCACGTGCTACTGCAGGTTTTTAGAAAATGGGTAACTGGATGTTTTGTTTGCGAATATCTGACATACTTTTGAAGGGTTAACAAACCAAATCAAACCCAACACTGACCCTTTTTCCCTCAGATCTAGATCAAGGAGGAGTTCCCGTAGACACTACACAAGATCACGCTCCCGTTCCCGCTCCCACAGGAGATCCAGAAGTAGGTCTTACAGTCGGGATTATCGGCGACGACACAGTCACAGCCACTCACCCATGTCGACGCGCAGACGTCACATTGGAAACAGAGTAAGTCTGTTACAGATGCAGGTGACTCCTGCTGTGAGGATGTCTCATTTGATTTTTAGCTGATGCTTTTAGAAGTGCTACCAGTGCAGGCTGTTGTCACTATATGTGATAAATGTGGCGAAGAATGGGGATAGAATTGTGAGGGAGAACCTTTTGTCCTTTTCTTAATTAGAATGCACGCTGCATTAATAGCTGTTTTGATGGTGTCCTTAATAAAGGAGCGTGAAGGTGGTTTGCTTTCAACTGCTTTCCAAGCTCAGGTCACTGAGCACGGTGTGGTTTGTGCTGAAATAGGGGAAGAGGTGATAGTGCAAATGAAGATGTGATTATGACCTCTCTGTGGTGAACATGGCGATATCTCCATGTTCAGTAATCATCAGCTAACCTCTGGAGGAAAAGCTTTTTAAATACAGTACCTTTTATGTGCTTTATTTATTTGCAGTAGCCTGAGAAATGCAAAATATTTTTTGTTGGAGGCATTGTGTTACCTGTAGATTTTGATCGTAGCAATATCTATCAGCACATTAACCCAACCTGAATCCCTGCATCTTGTTGTTTATTTTGTCTTGAAGCTTTCAGTCAGCCAATTGTGAATTCCCTTGTACTGCACATACAAACATTTTCATTCTAATATCTGTCTGTCTCTTCCTTTAGGCAAATCCTGACCCAAATTGCTGTCTTGGTGTATTTGGGTTGAGTCTGTACACCACAGAAAGAGATCTGAGAGAAGTTTTCTCCAAGTATGGTCCAATTGCTGATGTTTCCATTGTGTATGATCAGCAGTCTCGGCGTTCAAGAGGATTTGCATTTGTGTACTTCGAAAATGTTGAGGATGCTAAGGAAGTAGGTTGGGGTACCAAATGTATGGCATTTTTGCAGTGTTAACAGTTGCTAGGATGTATGTTCTGTAACAGGATGTGGCCCTTAGTTTTCCTAGGCTTAAAAAGATACTTCGCAACTCATGTCTTAAAGATACCTCTTGTGTACCAGAGGAGAGAATGGAGAGGTACGAACTCTGGTCCTTGTGCAGGCTGAGCTTTTGTGAATTCACAAGAGCATACTTCAGGCTAGCCATAGTGGCAGCTATGCCAGCAAGAGAAAGAGAAAAACAGGCTGCTTCATAACTCCACATGTGATGTTATTTAGTAACAGCCATGTACAGAGTGGACTGGACAGTCCCTTCAGAGCTCTCTGTAGGAGCACTACGATGCATTCTGCTGACTTGCAGTGCTTTGGCCTGAAAGGGACAGTGGAATCTTTTCTGAAAATAAGGTCAGGCTGTACATGGCTTCCTGGTGCCTGTAAGTGTCCGGGGGGGAACCCTAAGGGATTTGTAAGATTGAAGCAGTGTTAATAATGATGTAAAAAATAACGGGATTTGTGAATAGGAGTGCTGCAGAATGAACAGGGAATTGTACACTCACCAGGTAGAGCATTCTAACGCTCTTGCCAGCCCTTGGAAAGTAGTGTGCTTATGGGCTTTAACTAGGCTTATATTTTGCATAAATTCCACTACTTAAAGCTTCTAGTACTGTCTTTTCCAAATTTGACATGCAGGCTTCCATGTTAAGTTGAAGGTTTGGGTGTAGGTCTTGGCACTTGGCTGAAAAAATAACGGTTCTGTGTGTGGGTTTTTGTTGGGGAGTTACTGCATTTTGATGTTTTTTACTTCAGATTTACTTCTGATACCATTATTACATTCAATGTTATGGTAGATTTTGACAACTTACTGGAGGAAAAAATAGTTTTGAATGCTTTGTTTCATGTTGGAGTAGTTACCCCTCTAATCACTTTAGAAATAGGAGTACTGAAACAACTGTTAAATTATCTTTCTTCTGGCCTTTTCATGAAATATAAGCCATGTTTTAAGTGCTTACTGAAGCTTATATCCAGTTGGCCTAGAATGTCTTAAGAGTTTATATTCAGAGTTACATATAATGCAAAAGTGAAACTTAGACGTGCTTCCTAACAGCCATGTTGTGAATTAATCTTGAAGCAGTGGTTAGAAACTTGTGTTCATAAATAAACTTAATACCTACAGCTAATTGTATTTTATTGCTCTGTTTAGGCTAAGGAACGTGCCAATGGAATGGAGCTGGATGGAAGAAGGATCCGGGTAGATTTCTCCATAACAAAAAGACCTCACACACCTACCCCTGGAATCTATATGGGAAGGCCCACTTAGTAAGTTACTCATGTGGGGTTTTCCAAGCCAGCAGAGGATAAGATTGGCTTGTATTGTGCTAAAAACTGTTCTGTATTCCCCAGCCAAGTACTAGAACCTAAAATTTAAAAAACCCACTTTTTTTCCAAAAATCCCTAGGAGTTGAGCTAACATGCATGTGGTTATCTGCCAAAGCTTATGAAAACTAAACTCTGCTGGTAAAAGAGATATTCAGAATTAAGAAGAGGCTAGGTATGGATGGCCATCAGTAACAAGGTGTATCTTTACAGCTTCTTAGACAGGTAGAGTTAATTTATATCATGCTTGGCAGTGACTGATCTGGGGTCAGCCTGGACTGAGCAAAAACCTGTTTGTTAGTTATGCAGCTCAGACATGGGTTATCTAAACATCTAGGTCTACAGTAAGATAGTTTTCTTGGGTTTTATGATTTCCAAATTGTGCTGTCTTCAAATAATAGTGCCTTTTGCACCTTGAGTTTTCAAGAGTGCATTAGCAGATACTAATTCAGTATCTTGGCATTGCAGTCTGCCCTGTCTTTGCAGTACATTTTTGGCTTAAAGTTGCCATATTCTTCACTCAAGTAACTGCCCATTTTCTCCCAAAGGCTTTCATTTTACAATACTGGTGGTTATGTTTTTGCTCTTCATGTTGTGACTGTAGGTTATTTAATTGGAAAGGTTTTTCCAAAAGGAGTTTTCTGATAGTCAGAAGTGAATAAAGAGTTGTCGCAGAATGGAATTCTTGTGTGCTGATAATATCAAAAGGTTAGATTTCAGACCAAGGAGGAATGTTGCTGTCTTAAAGTTCAAGCATTTAAAAAGGCAATTGTTTTAGTAGTTTATTTCATCTGTACTGATGGGAAAGTAGGAATGCTCATAGTCTTTCATCTGTGAGGACAGGAGGTGGTAAGATCACTCAGTTCAGATGGCATATACGTAACTGAGTACCTATTGGAAAGCACTGCAAACAATGTTTTGTATCTCATTAAGTGTAATTCTTTTTCACTATTTGTAGTGGCAGCTCACGGCGCCGAGATTACTATGACAGAGGGTACGATAGAGGCTATGATGACCGTGACTATTACAGCAGATCATACAGGTGAGGCAATACTTCTAGTATTCAACTGCTTTTTAAACTCTGCTTTCTCGTGTATGTTTCTGCCTCTAGAAACACTAAGCAGTTTGTTCTACATATGTATGCCAAAATATTTTTGCACATGGTATCTTTCTGGGATCTTACTGTGCAATCTTTAACAAAATGACTGCTCAGTGCAAATCAGATTGATCAGACCAAGAAGTACTTTTGTGATGTTTAACCTGTGGCATGAGTTAGTCTTTTAATCTGCATTAAGTTTTGAAAAATGAAGTATATTCTCTCTACTCTTACTTTAAAAGTGTTCATTCATCTGTTAACATTAAAATGGTGAGATAAGGGTACAGTTTAATATTTGACTTGGAATTACAGTGGCAGCTTACAATTTGAGTGTAGCATGGTAGAGAGAAAATGGGATATTTCATCAGTCACCAGTATCCCCTACTGCTTTTGTCTCTTCTGGTGTTGACAATACTAATGAATCAGAGATTGGGACGTTACCTGTTCTCTATTGGACACTTATATAAAAATGTTACATACTGTGTGTCTTCTACTTGAAGGACCTCACACTTTTATCTTCGCTCTCAGCTAACTACTATACTTTGAAGTTTAAAGATGTGAATATTCAGGTGGCAGTATACATTGTCAGAGGTTTAGTAAAGTCAGTACAAAATCTGTTGAAAATGCAGTTAGTATGTAATTGGTTTTAGTGGTAGTATAAGTTTGTCTTCTGCATTTTCCATTAAGATTGCAAATGAGGCTTGTCCCCTGTGAAATCCTCACCATTTCAGGGGCACTAGATTAGACATCAAGAGTTGGGTTTTTTGTCTGGAATTAACAAATGTTCCTGTAGTTCCAAAATTTCATAGTAGTACTTCTGAAGTGGTTTGTAGAGCTTGAATGCATCAGTAGTGGGTGGATTTATGATTGTTCTTCAATGATAACCATGTATTCATGGAAGTACATTAATTGAATTGCATTATGACATTTTATGTCAAAGACAAAGGAAATATATTCTGTGATCTTAGTTTTTAGTGTAGTCTTCTGTTGCTTTTTGGGTGTACTTTGTATTGACAGCCGTATGGTCATTGTCCGTGGCTGAGGGCCACTTTCTCCTCTTTAGCTTCCTTCTACTTTCAGCCACTTTTTCTCCTTCCTGGGCCACTGGCATTTCTTAAAATCTGTTTCTCCCCACCCTGCCTTTTGTCACTTAAGTCAGGTACCTTACTTCTGCAGTGCTGCTGAAACAGGAAAGGGATCAAGGGTGCTGTACATCATCACAATGATCATGAGACAAGTGTTCTGGACTTGTTTTTTGGGAAGCAGTTATTAGGGTACTCCTCTGCCTCTAACAGTCAGTTTTCCTTGACCGTCAGTGGTCTGAACACTTGAACTGTAGAAGCTAAAATCTGAAGTTGATACTGGGCATACAAGAACCAAGACATGTTAGGTTTCATTTTGCCAGCACTTACATGTAGTCTTTCATACGTGGTAGATGGTTCTTCAACCAAACTTTACAGCCTAAGGTACAGAATTGTTGCCTGGAGGCTAGTTAACAGCCTTGTCTCACTTAATGTTCAAAAAGAACTAACTGAAATCTGTGCAGTGATGCTTTGTAATACAACTTTTGGTTTGATATCTGTCCGGTAATGCTTTGTTGTCTCTAAATCTGGGGAGGTACCAATCCAAGCACTTAATACTCTTAAATATCATAATGTATTGTTTCATTTCTAGGCAGCTTTCTATGTAAGCAGAAGCTATGCCTTAATTCTTAAATGCCCTCATTTTAAGTGTGATTGTAGTGTTAAGGGTGCGGGGGTTTCTTCCCACTTCTCTGGAATCAAGACAGTGAATTGAAAGTTTGCTTGCCTTGAGCAGGTAAGCATCTGAGAATAGAAATTATCTTAAGAGCAAAAGTGATGTACAGATCTTAAATTGCTGCTTGTTGGAGAGCATGACATTGTAAAATACAGTATTGGTCAGCTGGAACATGAGTCCTTAACTACTTCTTGGCAGAGTCTAGCCAGCTCATTCCAGGAATACATAAAAATAAAGTGCGCATTACAGTGTAGGAACCAATGTTTTCTTGTATTCATAGTTTCTTAACACTTGATGATGGTTTTTGCTTGTACATTGAACTTTTTGCCCTTTTACTTTTTCTATTCACAGAGGAGGTGGTGGTGGAGGAGGAGGAGGATGGAGAGCTGTTCAAGACCGGGATCAGTTTTACAGGTATGAGAAGAAAGCAGAAAGCTGTCAGTGTTTGGTCATCTGAAAATTACTTCTTACATGTGATACCTTAGGAGTATTCTGTAAATCAATTCTAGGATACGTTTAAACACATGAACAGAAACTGGGTACTTGAAGCTCTTCACTGAGCAGTACAGCTCATTTCTTAGGTTCTCTTAATGCTCTGTAAAGGAGCAAGATTAGTATAGGGATTGATTTATGCAGGAAGAACTCGATTTGTGCCAGGAGACTAATGCCCTGAATGTTTGGAGGTTTGTGGGTGTTTTGGTTATGTTGTTGTTGTTGTTGTTAGATTAGTGGAACTAGGCAAAAAAGTGCAAAATTAGGGATTGCCTGGATTGGAGGGATGAGAAGGTGGGGTTGGTTGTGGCAGTGAGTGCTAGTCAGATAAACTCTTCATCTCAAAACAAGTAATTTAGATTAGAAATTAAGATATAATTCTACTTAGTCTGCTTTTTTGGGATGCTCCTGGCTTCAAAGTAAAAAATTGGATGTAGTCAAGTTGTGAATGCAAGAGCTTATTTCTTCTGTTAGTCAAAGTAATACTCCTGTGACCTGCTGATAGTGTCATAAAGCACTCTCATCTTTGCTCTGCTGTCTAATAGAAATGTTGATCAGCTATGTGCTCTTTAGCTTTCTTTTGATGCCAGGGTCTTGGTCAGAGGTAAAGCTGCTGCCATAGGCTCTAACAAAGGAATTGTTTCCTTTGTCCTCTTTCACAGGAGAAGATCACCATCTCCATATTACAGCCGAGGAGGGTACAGATCTCGATCCAGATCTCGGTCCTATTCACCTCGTAAGTAAAGGAAACTTCCATCTGACCTGAACTTTGCTTGAGCTTTTGTGTCCACTAGGGCTGCATGACTTCAGTGTGGTCATTCTTTTTTGAACAGCAGTTCCCTTTAATGTTTCACTGAGCAATTGGCAACTTTGAGGAGAGAGTAAATACTTAGACTTATTAATGAGTGATATTACTGCAAAACTGTGGTGCCATTTCTTTCTCTGAAACAGTAGTTTATAGAATACTAGCAGTTTGGTTACCTGCAGAAGAGCAAGGCCAAATTCCAAACCTCCCAAGTTCTAACGCTGAAAGTAAATTTCACTGCGTAACTGGCAGTGAACCACAACTAGTGCTGTTGCTTTTTCTGAATTGCTCCTTTGCATAAGCTGCATTTCTGAGGTAGAAAGCTACTAAAACACAATAGCGTTCCTAGCATACTCTTTGTAATGGATACAGTGAAAGAATAGGATATGTTCTCATGTATACCGTTTGTGTCTACATGAAACCAAGCAATATGAAGGGTAACTCCTCTTCCTTATAGGAGGGGAAGCTGGACATGACACAACAGTTAGTGTGCATCAGAAACTGTTTTTTGTCTACACAAAGGAGCTATGTGACAGAACTGTCTTGACATAGACATAGCCAGATAGATTGTAAGGTGCTTGAATTCAGTGCAGAACTGAGGCATAGCAGTGAGTTTAGACAGAACTCTGTCCCTCCTTGTAAGTCTAATATTGTATATATTTTGTGTTTTGATTCAGGTCGCTATTAAAGCATGACACACAGAGGACTATTTCCAGCTACAGCCTTTGAGTTGAAATTGCAAGTTTGTCGACAATATTTTTATTGTCTCTTCTGTTTAAACAAGTGAACAGTGCCTAGTGAATAGGTGACTTTTACACCTTTTATGAAGACTACTTCTGTGATGTTAAATGCTGTTTCATTCTGCATATTTGTGTAGTTTGGTGCTTTGTTTTCAAGTTGTGTTTTGAAAGGAGTATGTTTTGCATGTATTTTTTTAGTCTCAATTTTGACTCCCAAAAGGTTTCTATTGTAAAGACAAACTGTTCAGTTAGGTTTTTTCTACTGATTCCAAGATACTCTGAAAATCAAAACCTGTGTAAAATGCCTTCCAAAAGTGGAAAATAAAATAAAAAGACGTTTGTTTTTTCTTTTCCTACTTACTTTTGCTAAGTATAAGTTAGGAGTTTAGAAGAAACTAGAGGACTTAGTCTGTGTATTCTGGAATAACGTTGGAAGCCCAGAAGTAAAATTGATCCTAATTTTGTGTTGCTGGCTAGCTGTTCTCTAAACATAATACATTCAGCTATGCAGGCCTGCTTCATGGAGTATGTACATGAGCATCTAAAGCAGCAAGAGGTGCCATTCAGCACATCCTGCACATGGAACAAGACTTACAGTAAACTTAGTAATGTTACTGAGCTGTTCAGCAGGTTATCACCTGCTCTCACATGGTGCCCTTGAACTAAGAGTGGATGTGGGTAACTAAATGTTATGTCATTAATGTCCAATGCAGGACAAATAAATTAATTACAACACAACTGCACAGATTTTCTGTGTATGATACACTACTTAGTGTGTGTTCAAGATCTTTTAACTCCTGTGGTGACCAAGAAAAGAGCAGTGAGATGCTAAGCTACATCTGTCACTCTTGGCATTTTTTAATTCTACTACTCTTTTTCCTGTATGGCAATTTCTACTGTTTTCATGAATTAAAAGCAGTTTCATGACCCTGTGGACCTGCAGCCTGTTGATCTTTCTTTGATGATTTCCCCTGTTTCTATATGGTGGCCTCCATAATCTTTTGTTGTACTGTATTTTTCAGCTCTAGTTATATGTATCTGTGGGAGTTGCTGGTAACATGGTTAGTTCCTTTGGAGGGGACTGGGAGGAAGGAGCATGGCGGTAGAGTTCCACAGGCTGAGGAACTGTAGGTTTATATAGTCACATGGTACCAGTTTCTTTCTGAGCGCCATTTCACACGTGTCCTGGTTTGGTCCTCTTAAGTACTACTGAGCTGCAGGTTTTCAAACAGCAGCTTCCAAAAGCTTGCACAAGAGGATGAGTGATCAGAAGCCTGCCCCTGTAGTCTTTGAGAATTTAAAACATGGCTGTATGAGCTGTTGTGCTCACATTCAGCTATAAAGAGTAGTGCCACCAAAAGCCATCACAGGTTGAGATTTAAGTGGTTATGCTTAATACTGTGGTCCTCCTCTACCCTCAGAGAAACTTCATTTAGTGGAAACTGCTCTAACAGTTCTGTCAGCCTAACAAAAAAACCCAGAGTTCATCCCCGGGTAAGTGCTTGCACATTAGACTACAGCACATTTGGGAACAACCTGACCTTTCCTGTTGCATGAAGGCTAAATTGCACTTCATTCTTCATGAAGTGCTTCTGAAGTCCATTGGTGATTTGTAAAAGCAGTACCATGTCACTCAGTTTGGTTCTTGGCCACTAAGTTACCTTTTGGAGTTAAAAGATCTTGAACGGACGCTAGGTAGTATATCATACACAGAAAATCTGTGCAGTTATGTTCTGATTAATTTGTTTGTCCTGCACTGGAGAAGATGCATTGAGCTTTCCGTGCTGCTTTATAGTCAGAATTTATGGGTTTGTCTGTGTAGCAATAGTGTTTTACTCAACTGAACTCAAAAAATGGTGTTCTCTGCTGCTGTAGAGAACAAAATGCTTTCCATTTTTGCTCTCAGAAGGAGTTTGACAAGTTCTGTGCAACAGCACAAAGCAAGAGACAAATGCTGTAGCTGCCTGGGCTGAAAGATGGCTAACAGCTGTATGTCAGGCATCTTTGGAAAACCTCTGCAAATACCTAGATATTTTTGAATCCATATCAGTTTTCACTGTCTGAGCGTAAGATTAGACAATGAGATTTCTGCACTAATTATTTCAAACTGTATTTTCTTAGTCATGGACCTACCCTTTGAATCACTTGGCAGGGCTTGACAAATCACAGAATTAGTGGCTGTAAGGGACCTCGAAAGATCATCTAGTCCACCCCCCTGCCAGACCAGGAAATGCAGAATCAAGAGCGTGTGTCCTTCAGAAAACTTTGTTTTAGTAAAAGGAGGATTTCGCAACTTGTGGTGCAGTTCCTGGCATCTGAGTTCATCTGATGGCTGCTTGCTGCCAGAAGAGCATCCTCCCACCCCTTCCCCGCATGGCGATACCTGGTCCTTCTGGTAAGGCTCAAATCCATCGTGGAGCAGTGCTCTGTTCTGGATGAAAGTGAACTTCCCCTACAAAGGGTACAAAAGGAAACAGGGTTATGCAGAGGCAGCACACCAAAGCGCATCCTAAAATCCATTCGAAAGCTGTTTCTAGGGTTTGGGGAAAGCAGCGGCTCCTGCTTTTGAGTCCAGAAAGAGTCCCTGGTCAAATGCTCCTCAGCATGTGTAATGTTGCCTTGTTACATGGGAATGACAGATTGCTGTGGTATGTGATGCGCTTTGAAACCGCCTCTGAATCACTGCTGGATATCCTGGTGCTCTGCCAGTCTGTGATACAGAAACTGCAGGGGAGAAGTATTCTGAACTTGGGCAGAAATCCCACCAGCAGTAGCAGAGCATCCTCTGATCTGGTGGCTGTGAGAGTGCTGGGGTGGATGTGTCCTTTGCTGACCCACTTTCCTGTCAAGGGCAGGACAAACAGAAGAGCTTTTAAAGCTTGTGGGGAAAGGCAATGTTTGCATTGCTTTCCTTGCAGTGTGCAGGTGGAGTTTCCTCTGGGTCAGTTTGTGGCTCTTGGTATGAGAGATACCTCAGTCCCTACAGCATCTCCTCAGTCTTATGGGCATGAAGAGTGGTGTAACTCAAGGGAGATGCTGAGCATCAGCACGTGAGGGTTGTGGGTTTAGGATATTTATGAGGGTTGTAGCTTTAGGATAACTGAATATCCTAAAGCTAACATGCAAGGTGGGTTAAAAATGCTAATTAACTTAAAACTGCAGAGCATCTTGGGTCTAGTGTGACACATGGGGAATAGAGAGCACAGGGCAGCAACTCTTCCTGGAACACCTTGCATGAGCAGTGCAGCAGCTTTCAACTTTCCAGTAAACTTCCTAGGTTCCTCAAAATCCTATTTTCCATAGGACTTCTTAATTTGGGTTCAAGCAATTTATTTTACTGTTAACGTTTCAGCTCCAGCAAATCAACTACATGTAAGGCATAGTCCTGATCCAACAGAGCTGTTTTCAGAGCCAGGAGAAGCTAACCCTATCTTTTTTCCTGCTTCACTCTGACAAGTATGGCTTCATAGGGCTCTTGGGTGTCCATCTCTGGCACCTGGTCCTAGGAGAGTTAGCAAAACTTTTAGCCTGTTGCGAAGGAGCTGTTGGTGCATTGCTACTGACAATCTCTGCACCATCCGCTCTTTAAAACCTCGTTATGTCTCAGTAATGCTTGGCCTCTGTACAGGTGTAACTAGGAGACCCAGTTATAATTACCCAGCCAGGAGCGTTGTCTTGCACCTTGGTGACCCTGAGTAGTGATGACCAGGCTGATGACCTGAAAGCTTCTGAAATTGTTAAAAGCTAGTAGATTTTCCGTTGTGTCCTAGCAAGCAGTACAGAAGCCTTTTTCAGCTGAATTCTGAATTGTTTTCTGAACTATGCTGTTCATGATGGACAATCTCACCTAACTGAGGTGGGCTGTGTTAGCACTGGAGCACTGCTGACTGCAGCCAGTCTGCGATGCTCTTCCCTCACCTCTGTAGCAGCTGTTAAGTTTTATTGCTGGAAGGTTGCTGAAAGTCAAAAGATATTTGCAAGAAAGTTCAGGTCTGGTCCAGTCTCATGATGTTTCATTCCTGGTGCACAGTGGCGGAGAGCAAGCAAGCCATTCCACCAGTGCATGCTAATCCCTCTGTGGCACAGTGTGACACAAGTTGCCTCCGCAATTTATTTAGAATAAAGAAATCAGTCCTTTTGCAAAGGAAGTTAGTTAGTTTGTAATGGAGGGTTTATCTGAGGCTTTCTTTTGGCAATGTTTCTACTGTGAAGTCTTCTCTACAGCCAGAGGTGCATCCCTTGCACAGTGACAAGTGGCTGTTTCCCATCTTGCCCCTGAAACCAAAGGTGCAAAGCTCTGCTGCAATTTGTCCTGTGTCATCGGTGAGTGATAAATATCCTTATAGATTGAGGGAAAATAGTCAGGTCAGAAAGACAAGGAAGGTTTCTCCTGAGCCAGGTAGTTGAGCTTTTCCCACTGCATTAGTGCAGCCCCAGGGGAACATGGCAAGCAGGTGTGTCAGCCAATTCTCCCAGCACACAGCCTATTGATCCACCCCTTGGGGGACACACAGAGCAACAACTGTGCTGTATTGAGCTGCAAAGAGCCAGTGTATGATCTTACAGCAGGAAAGCCATGCACTTCACCTGCCTGGGCTGCACCATGAGATCTGGCCAGACCACAGCTGGTCTGCGTTTGTCCCTTGATGCCTTTGCATCCCCTCCACTTGCAGCAGATGCCTGTGCTGCTTTGATCCCTAGTGACAGTGGGGGACACCTGCCTTGGGATCATCCCCAAGTCTTCCTTGCTGCCAGCCATGCCAAGCACATCACAGCTTCTGGAGCCCCTCTACTGGTGGAAATGTGATGGCTTTGCTATATCCTTACCCTCGGCTCAAGGCAGGATCCTCCTTCCCTGTGTTGTCCCTTCTCTATCCTGTTCTGAACACTCTCTGGGGACAGATGCTTCAGCTGTGGGAGCCAAAGATGGATCCCAACAAAGATGCCTCAGTGCAGTCCCAGTCAGGCCCTCTTAAAAGCATCTGTAACAGAAGCCCAGCCAGTGCCCTTAGTCCAGGTTCCCATATGACCAGTCCATCAGAAAGGAGTGATGAAACATTGTTGATCCTAATGTGCTTGCTCCCAGACAGCTTTAACAAAGGCTTGGGATAAAATAGAACTGGAGACCATCCTGTTTATCCTGAGCTTGATGGAGCCTCAAGAATCCCTCAAGCCTGCCCTAACACCAGGATGGACATGGTAGTTCCAGAAGTTTGTCCTACGTCCTACCAAAACCTCCATCCAAGGAATAGTACCAGTTTCTGATCGAATACTCAAGGATTTTTTCCTAATCTCCCCTGTCTTTTCAAGGCAGCCCTTCCTGCACACAAGGACAAGCCCCTTATCTTGTCCTCCACTAGACTAAACAAATTCTCCTTCAACTTTTTGCTCTTGTGTGGTCTTGCCCTTATCAGTCTCATCACTGCTTCCCAGACTTGTTCCATCTCTTTCAGAAAGGAATGATCTCACTACATCCCACCTGTAGGGCTGACCTTAGAAGAACACTTGCCTTTCCTGCTGGATCTTGCATCACCTTTAAGACCAGACTCAAAGCTTTGCCTGTGTGATTGCTGCCTCACCAGCTATTTCGTATCAGTGCTTTTAAATCTGCCTCCTGAAAGTATATGCTTCCCTTGACCACCTCATACAGACCAAAGCTGGTCCACCAGCTCCATAGGGCTGGGAAAACATCTAAAGATGGACAGCCGCCTCTTCTGCAAAGCCAAAAATGAGAGTTGGGAGGGATGAGATCATGCTGGTAATTACAGGAGAATTCCTATGTTGCGTACAGCTCCTGTGGAAGGCTTGAGTGACAAGTCATAAATTAGCATTGCAACCTGTGGCCACTGATTACACCAAAAACCTTGAGTGTCTCCTGCTGCTTCCCAGTGGCAATGACCTAACGATGAAACGGCAGCTAACCACCTTGTTACTGTCAGTAGTTCATCACCGAGGATGAATTGATGACCTGAATGAGAGTAAGCCTTTTTTTTAAAAAATGGCATCATCAAAACGTTTCAGCCTAAAAGCACCACAAAAAGGTGCTAGGGAAGGAAAAGTTCCCAGCCTCACAGCTAACTGGCAGTGCAGCATGAGCTGCACTGAAAGGAAAGACGAAGAAATTGGAGGAGAAAGGATTCTTCTCTCTTTGCATCATCACAGTCCAACCACATCTATTTTTGCTATACACATGACATCAAGCATCCGTCACTGCTATTCCTACTCCATCCAGCACCTCGGCATGATGGGAAGAGTGGCAGGAGGATGGAGTGCAGCTGGAAGGAGTGTCACATTTAATTGTCCCACCACACTGCTTATAAACTGTGGAATTGGCTTGCCACCTTCATCTCACCTTCAGTAAAGGACATCTGGTCCTAGGGCACAACATTCTATTCCACAGACAATTCTGCACCTTATTTTAGCCTCCAGTCATGACCCACTTGTGTAAAGGTTTGGCTTTGTATTCTCAAGAAGAGAGAGGAAAAAGTCATTTAAGATTCACCATCCAGCCCTCAGGATATCAGGCAAGTTGTGACACTAACTCTGATCTCTTGAGGACATCCTTCAGCAGAGGCTACAAGAACCGCGTGCCCCAGGAGCTACAGCAGCGGTTTACCCTGTCTGAGAACACAAAAAACTCACCTCTGGGCTGTTAGAGCACCAGCTTGCCATTTCTGGAAGTCATTTGGATGATGGGCTCACAGAATGATGGACTCACAGAATGATGGGTAGTCGGACCTCAGCTGGGGTGGATTTGCCCACTGGTGCTCTTGAAACTCTCCACACTTAATCCAGGCTTTATCTACTGATTTATTTTTTTTAGTCTCAGTTCCTCAGTGAGACATTTCCTTCTCCCTAAAGGAACTTCTCAAGTGGTTCTGAGCAAAGACAGCACAATTTGGTTCTCCCAGAAGGAACTCAAATGTTTTGAGCAAAGATTTGCCTGTGGGACAAGAGCAGACTGCAAGAGATGGGGTGCAATGGGCTTAAGGTCAGAGGTGCTGCGGTGCGCAGGCAGGGAGTGTGCCGCAGGTGCGACCCACTGATCCACCACGAGTAGGTGACCCGAAAGGGCCGGGCCCCCGCTGGAAGCCGCTTCTGTCCGGGACAGGCAAACTCCACTACCTTCTGAGAAGAACCGGCCCAAGCCGCTGGTTCTCCTCCACACACCCCTCAAGGTGGGGACATCAGCTCGTCCCCACGCAGTGGTATGTGCTGCTCCACCTGCTTCCGAGCGCTCGCTACCCTACGGGGCGGCCCCGGAGCCGGGCTCCCCATCCCGGCAGACGGGGGCGGCGGGCTGGGCTCGGCACGGCACGGCACTGCTCCGCCCCGCCCGCTACCCGCCGCCCTTCGCAGGCTGCTGCGGGGCTGGGGCAGGGGCCGGGCGGGTGGCGCAGAGCTGGACCCTCCCGTCCCCGTGTCTCTACCGGCCGCCGAAGGCGGGGAGGAGCCGGGAGAGCGGGGGTGGGGGGGGCTTGCTCCCCATGAAGCGACGGAGGATGAACAAGCTGTACATAGGGAACCTTAGTCCCGCCGCTACCGCCGACGATCTTAAACAGCTTTTTGGGGAGAAGAAGCTGCCCCTGGCCGGCCAGGTCCTGCTCAAATCGGGTTACGCCTTCGTGGATTACCCGGACCAAAACTGGGCCATCCGGGCTATCGAGACCCTCTCGGGTAAGCCAGGCAACGCAGCCTGTACCCCCTCAACGCCAGCATCCCGCGGCTCTCCCCCGCCTACGCGGGGCTCCCCCATCCCGCTGACCTCGTTCCCCAGACATCCCGCCGGNATGAATTGATGACCTGAATGAGAGTAAGCCTTTTTTTTAAAAAATGGCATCATCAAAACGTTTCAGCCTAAAAGCACCACAAAAAGGTGCTAGGGAAGGAAAAGTTCCCAGCCTCACAGCTAACTGGCAGTGCAGCATGAGCTGCACTGAAAGGAAAGACGAAGAAATTGGAGGAGAAAGGATTCTTCTCTCTTTGCATCATCACAGTCCAACCACATCTATTTTTGCTATACACATGACATCAAGCATCCGTCACTGCTATTCCTACTCCATCCAGCACCTCGGCATGATGGGAAGAGTGGCAGGAGGATGGAGTGCAGCTGGAAGGAGTGTCACATTTAATTGTCCCACCACACTGCTTATAAACTGTGGAATTGGCTTGCCACCTTCATCTCACCTTCAGTAAAGGACATCTGGTCCTAGGGCACAACATTCTATTCCACAGACAATTCTGCACCTTATTTTAGCCTCCAGTCATGACCCACTTGTGTAAAGGTTTGGCTTTGTATTCTCAAGAAGAGAGAGGAAAAAGTCATTTAAGATTCACCATCCAGCCCTCAGGATATCAGGCAAGTTGTGACACTAACTCTGATCTCTTGAGGACATCCTTCAGCAGAGGCTACAAGAACCGTGTGCCCCAGGAGCTACAGCAGCGGTTTACCCTGTCTGAGAACACAAAAAACTCACCTCTGGGCTGTTAGAGCACCAGCTTGCCATTTCTGGAAGTCATTTGGATGATGGGCTCACAGAATGATGGACTCACAGAATGATGGGTAGTCGGACCTCAGCTGGGGTGGATTTGCCCACTGGTGCTCTTGAAACTCTCCACACTTAATCCAGGCTTTATCTACTGATTTATTTTTTTTAGTCTCAGTTCCTCAGTGAGACATTTCCTTCTCCCTAAAGGAACTTCTCAAGTGGTTCTGAGCAAAGACAGCACAATTTGGTTCTCCCAGAAGGAACTCAAATGTTTTGAGCAAAGATTTGCCTGTGGGACAAGAGCAGACTGCAAGAGATGGGGTGCAATGGGCTTAAGGTCAGAGGTGCTGCGGTGCGCAGGCAGGGAGTGTGCCGCAGGTGCGACCCACTGATCCACCACGAGTAGGTGACCCGAAAGGGCCGGGCCCCCGCTGGAAGCCGCTTCTGTCCGGGACAGGCAAACTCCACTACCTTCTGAGAAGAACCGGCCCAAGCCGCTGGTTCTCCTCCACACACCCCTCAAGGTGGGGACATCAGCTCGTCCCCACGCAGTGGTATGTGCTGCTCCACCTGCTTCCGAGCGCTCGCTACCCTACGGGGCGGCCCCGGAGCCGGGCTCCCCATCCCGGCAGACGGGGGCGGCGGGCTGGGCTCGGCACGGCACGGCACTGCTCCGCCCCGCCCGCTACCCGCCGCCCTTCGCAGGCTGCTGCGGGGCTGGGGCAGGGGCCGGGCGGGTGGCGCAGAGCTGGACCCTCCCGTCCCCGTGTCTCTACCGGCCGCCGAAGGCGGGGAGGAGCCGGGAGAGCGGGGGTNTCCTTGCCGCGGCCGCCCCAGCTCTTTCCAACACGGGGTATTTTTCGCTGATTTTTTTCTTCGATTTTATTAAGAAGCGATCGGGCGCGGAGCCCCCCGACCCGCCGCTCCGCCGGCACCCATTCCCCCTTGGGAACCATTTTACGAGGTACCCTGCCCGAACTCCCCGGGGGCACGGAGCAAAGGGCGGCCGAAGGGGCGGCTGGGGGCCAGCGGCTAAGGAGGCGCAGGCAGAGCACCGGCAGGGCGGGTGCGTGCAGGCCGGGGCGGCGGCGGGGGCAGGCGGCCAGGGGGTGGGTACGGTATTGGTGGATTTGGGGTCGGCTTTGGGGGGAGTTTGGGGGTGAGCTGCCCAAGGTGATGCTGAACGCCCCTCTGTCTCCGCAGGGAAAGTGGAGCTGCACGGCAAAGTGATGGAAGTGGACTATTCCGTGCCCAAAAAGCTCAGGTAACAACTCCTCGTCAACACCACCACACACCCCACTGCCCTGTTGTGCCACCGAGACCGGGGGAGCAGGGTGGGAAGCGCCGGGAGCGGCGAGATGGGGAGAGGGGAAGGCGGGAGCCCCGCCGGGTTTTACTTTCGCTCTGTGAAGCGGGGCCGGGTGGAAGGGAGCTCCCGGCCCACGGGCAAAGCTCCCGCGGGGGTCCCGGCCGCGGGTGGCGGTGGGCCTGGTCTCCGACCGGGTGCCAAGCAGCCTTTTCTGGGCGTGCGGGCACTCCCAAGCCGGTGTGAGTAGAAAACTGCCTCTCGGTTGTTTTTTGGTTTTTGGTTTTGGTTTTGGTTTTTTGGGTTTTTTTTTTTTTGTTTTTGGGTTTTTTTTGTGAGTATGTAGGGGAAAAGCTCCTTTTTCTCCCACTTTTTCCTGGGGCGAGCTGAGAGTTACACCCAGGGAGGTCGTGCCCAGCAGCGGGGCTGCCAGTGGCGTGGGAAGATGCTGTTTTTAAAGTAATTCAGCAATTTGCTTTTCCCAAACACCTGCTTTTCCCTGTTGCGCTGCTGGAGGATCCAAACCCACGACACGTTCATACATTGCGTCGAAGTGTGCCTTCTGATTCCCGTCAGGGATTGGGGAGTCCCAGCACCGGCCAGGCAGGGACAGGGATTCGTGTGTTTGAGGAGAGAAAATCAATCCCAGGACCTTGTTGCGTAGCTGCCTTGTCAAAGGATCGTTCCACCCTCAACGCGTGTTGAGATAAAAGATGCGTGCACCGCAATAAAAAGCCTGTTGGACGAATCTACAGGCTAATTTGCTGCTGCACGGTGTGGAGGTTTGGCCTGTGATTGATGTTGGAGTATTAATTTCGGAATTATGAGCGGAAAGGGGGGGAATGCTGTTGTGTAATTGAGGCATGGTGGTGGAACAGCTTGTACCCAGCATCACGTGTGCCAGAGCAGGATTTCTTCGGCAGGCATCGCACATTGTCTTACCTTAAAAACATCTTCAAAAACAAGCAAATAAATAATCCCAGCTGCAATATTACTAAACTAAGTCTTTGCAGCAGCCTCAGACTGGTCTAACTGATGACTTTTAAGAGAGTGATGGATCCAGAAACTGGTATTTTTGGGATGATAGTGTGAACTCGGGAGTTGACCTTTCCCACGTATGAGGAGGATGTAAACAAGAAATTCATCTTTACCTAAATTCTCTGTTGGGCAGAGATCCTCCTGATTTTCCCTGTGAGTTTTAAAAAGGAAAAAAAAGATACTTAAACAGGCCATAAATAAATGGTGATTTATTTTGCATTGGTCTATTTTCCTCTGCCTCCAAATTCTCTTTTCCAGCTCAGCTCCTGAATTTTCCCAGATTATTGAGATCTAATGTAGCTTTTTTTCACAGCTAAAAACCACAGTGTTTTATATTAATATATTCAGTTAGGAGGGCTGTGCCTTTGCCTCAGTATGCTATAGGTTTTATTTTTATAATGTGATTTTTTTAATCACCTTTTTTTAGTTATCACTAAACACACATTTTACTTACCCTCCCCCTAAATTTGTAGAAAATCCATGTTTTGTACTTGTGGTCAAGTTCCAGAGTAGCACTGGGACTTCAGTGGGGCGGGTTCAAATGGTGAAATCCCCCAATTATTTAAATTAGTTTGTGCTTTAATTGGGTTTGGGGAACCTGAGCCCCTCTTGGCTCTCATCCCCCAGCATTTCTGTGTCACGGAGATGGGAACCAGGAGGTGCTGATGCCAGACGCTTCCCCTCTGCACGCAGATTCACCTGGAGTGCTTTATTTATGTAACCAAATCTAATATAGATATGTTTTACCAGTGCACTCAGACATATATAAATATGGTTCAGTAAGAAATGAGCTGGAAAACGCTGTCAGCATCTCGCCCCCTGGAAGGGAGGGGAAGGGACTTCCTCGAGGTGCTGTTGGGAGTCGCTAGCAGGGGCTTGTTTCTCCGAAGGCAGAAACTAGAGGTGGCGGTGATAGGAAGGAGCCTGAATGCTGCCTGCTCTGCCTCACACAAGTTAAAAATCAGCCATTCTGCTGCTGTACAAAGGCTTTGGGCTTCTATAGGAAGGATCCAACAGTGTCTCGATTGTTGTCGTTTCCCTTGTATATACTGTATTGTGCCTTGGAGAATGAAAGAGAAAAAAACCAAAACCACCCCAACCTTCTCTTTTAATCAATGTTTACAATTTTTTAATTCAATTTTAAATCAATTTTTAAATTCATAAGCAGTAGGGACTGCTTTTGTTTGCTTAAAGCAGGGCGATGCAATCACTCTTGAGTGTTTTGTATCTCGGCGTGTGGTGGTGAGGGAAGCTGCAACATCTTCCCCCTTTCAGTTAGGTTGCACATCTCTGAAATCTTTGAAAGTCCTCTTAGTGGGAAAGAAAGATTGAAAAAAAATTAGGATGGATTGTGAAACAGGGAAAGTAAAACCCAGCCACCCCAGTGCTAACTTTTATACAAGGATTGGATAAAAATGATGTCTCGTAAGTAGTGGGGGTGTAAGCAAGTGCCATCTGGAGTCTCCAAACCAATGAATATCTTGTATTCCCAGCTGCAAAGGTGCCTTTTAATTTCTGGTTTTGCTGTAGTCTTCAACTGTGAGAAATAGAAGCAAGAAGGACATCCAAATAGCAGGGAGTGGAAAGCTGATGGAGAGAGCTTGGGCTGGAAATCTCTGTAATATGAACAAAAAAAAAGAATTTTTGCTGTTGTAGTAAGTGGCAAAACTGGGGTGGTTTTGTCCCAGACAGTGGTTGCTGGTGGAATAGCGTTGCAAATGCCTGAGAGCTTTGCTGGGGGTGATTTTACAGGTCCCGCAGGATTATCTCCTATTTCCAAAGGAGTTATTCTTAAATAAGTATCCTATCTTGAGCATCGACTCAGTTCTTGTTTCCACATGTTTAGTTTGGTTGGTTTTTGTTGTTGGTTGGTTTGATTTTGGTGGAGGAGGGTGGTGTGGATTTTTCTTACCTATTTGTTCTTCACACTGCCTTGTTTTGAAACCCAGAATGCTGGTGCTGTTAGAGCTTGGAATAAATGTACAAGCCCCTTTGTCTCCTCATTGGCAGCCCAGCTTTTCTTTCCTTTTTAATTGCATGTCATCGATGGGATGCCTAATGAGGGGAAAAGAAATCCTCGTGCAAACCAGTTGCTTTGCCAGGAAAAGTCACCAGCACCCATGTGCATGCCTGCCCGTAAATACACTGGGCCAGGGAAAGCACTCTTGTGGCTGTGTGGTTCTAACAGTTCTAAACTAAACAAAACAAAACAAAACAAAAACAACAACAAAAAAATCCAATTAAAAAAAATAAAATTAGAGAAACCTAAGGAGCAAGAAGAGATTTTTCTCCAGCTGCAGCATGAGGAGAGTTTGCTTTGTTTTGCTAAGATAATTAAACTCATTGGAGATTTTCTTTTTTGTGGGATATGCTGGATAGCACCAGGCTGAAAATTGGGAGTGCTGAAAGAGGGGCTGCTCTCGGCCCTAGTCTGGGTTTTAAATATATACCTTCCTTATATTTTCTTTTCTTTTATGCTTCTATAAATCTATATAAATATCTTTAAGCATTTAGTGTGTCTTCTTTATATGTATATGCACACACATATATAAAAATAAATATATGTACTTATCTTCTATGTATGTAGGAATAAAAAATACTTTATATAAGGGTACTACATATGTAATTGGTTGGGTTTTTTTTACTCTATAAATACACATTTAGCTATATTTTTGAAAGATAATTTATGTGTATCTTTAAAATCACAGAATCATTTTGACTGGAAAAGACCTCTAATTTGAGTGCAACCAATACTTAACTCTGTATACATGTGTGTGTGTGTGTGTATACACACATACATAAGACATGGCCAGGGCGATGCCAATGGCATGACACACAGGGAAACCCACTCCTGTTACCCAGTGGGTGTGCAACAGGTTTCCCCTAGGTCCCAGATGGTATTTCCTAAGGAGCTGCCCACAAGAAACCCCTTGGAGGTGATCCTTTCCTAGGTGGACTCTAGTGCTGGTGCTGCCTAGGTGCAATGCCATCACTTGTTATATTCTCAGACATGGATAAACTGGAAACTGGTGGCATTTGCCTTGTTTTATTTTTCTTTAGCTTCCTTTTCACTTGCTTCCTTGCCACTTGCTGGTATCCAGGATTGGTATCCAGGGTGGCATCGGGGATGGGAGTGGAGTGGCATCAAGGATGGGAGCAGGGTTGCATTCTAGAGGCAGAATGGGAGGGATGCAGGGGGGTGACCAAGGACATTAATTCACTATTATTTGTGTTGGTTTATAGTTCCTCTGAGAGATTGAACTTGCCCTTCTGCGCGTTGCATTCGTGCCCTGCCTACTCCTACTCACTGCCCATCTGCCTTCCCTGGCGAGAGGCAGGTACTGGGGCAGGAGTGGTTTGATGGCTGTGGCTGGCAGGGGACAAGAGCAGGGCACAGCTGATGAGCCCTCGCAGCAGCTCTGCACATCCCTTTCATGCCCAGCACATTGGGGCTCACAGCTTGTGAAGCTGATGGCCATACTCCTGCACAAGCCTTGGGGGTTTTTCTCCCCACTTGTTTGTTTTGGTTTTGGGGGGGTTCTGCCGCTTTCACTTCCCTACTCATTAACCTTGAAAAGCTGTGGCCAGATGGGAGGTTGTTTCCCTTTCTTCCCTGTTGTTCATACATTCCCAGCCCTGGGGTATATCCCTCACCTGCTGTCCTCTCATCTCTGTCCGCCCCTGTGCCATCCTGTGGAAGAGAACAAGGTTTTAACTGAAACAGAGCGTCAAGGCAAAACCCCTGGGCTGGGAGAGGATCTGGAACAGACACATCCACGATGCTCTTGGCAACTGGTTGAAACTGGCGCAGCTCTTTAATGCTTATCCAGCCCGGTGCTGATGGAACTGTTGCTTGTTAAGATCTGCTGCTGAACTGGGTTGGGCAAGAGCAAAATTTGTCAAGGATGACCCTTACAGGCAAAAAAATATATGTAATAAGAAAGAAAACCCAACAGCTGCTTTTGGCCCTACCTGAGTAGAGGAGCATTCCTGCCTCAGCCTCCCAGCTGCTGGGTCTGAAAACTTCAGGTGGGGCTGACTTCAGTCCCTACCTGATGATGACCATCATTTCTTCTAGATATTTTCTTGTCTGGGACAAATGTTCTATAAAAGCAGGAGGGCTGTGATGGAGATGATTGGTTTCCAATATGTTTCCCCTTTTTTTTTTTCCCTGGTTCTTTGATAAAATGATACTTATTGAAAGCAGGAGGTGTCAGGCAGTGTTTTATCTGCTCTGTGATGCTGATCTGAGACAGAAGGTGGTTTTATTATTGTGAGATGTTTCAAAGCTTAACTAAGGAAAAAAACCAAAACAACCAAACAAAACCAAAACTAAACTTTTTTGGGGGAGGGGTCAAAGAGTGATTAAGCCATCTCTTATCTACCACATTTAAGCTGACTTAGCAAAATTGAGGTTCTGGATCCCAAATGCTTGTGATGTGGGAAGAAGTTCCTCAGGAACAGGAGACCAGGGGGTGGTGGGTGGTCCATGGAGCTGCTGCCTGGTGGGTAAGAGAAGGATGGGCAAACACAGGAAGGGCTTGTGGAAGTCGGACATAAGGTCTGGTGGCTAGTTTTTGTTTCATGGCTTCATCTGAACTTTTCTTCCTCTGTGTCCCTGGATTTCTGGGGTGGCCATTACTACTTGTTTCCCTGAGAGATATGGGAGGGATAGCTATGAAGCTGTGTGAGTGCTGCTGCTTACCTGGGCTACTGGAAAGGGGTGAGATGTGCCAAAAAAAAACCACCAAAAACCCAGTGACCAGGTTCTGGGGAGTAAAACATGTTTTTTAAGGCCTTTTATGTTTTATTGCTTGATTTCAGTGGGTACAGATATCAGGCACATGGCACATAAAACTCTTGTTTGTGAATGTCAGCCAGGAATGCTAGTGGGGTGCAGGTGGCTGTGGGTTTTTCATCTCCTTTTCCTGTGGGGTTGTGACATTGACCTCATGATTTCAGTCTAACGGATGAGTGAAGCATAGCACAGTCATGGATTATTTCATGAGCCCAGCTCACAGCCTTGCTTGCTTAGAGGGCTGGCTCCTTTTGTCCCATCAGTGATGCCAGTGGGTACTGAAGGCCAGCTCTGGGATGGAGATCCAGGGCTGGCCGATATCTCCCTTGGCACAGGTGTTTGAAGATAACATCTGTGGTTGTGCTGGTTTGAGGCTAACTGGAATATTTTAATAAAAAATTAGATTATAGGCTGTGAAAAGATGTCTACTTCACTCATAGGCTTGCTGAGGCATACAAAAACAAGGACACAAATATAGATAAGATAGAGAATATCTCTCTCTGGGAGCTGCTGTGTCTTCTGGCCCATCCCCTGTGTAACCCAACTAACCACTCTGCTTCTAACCCCGTCTTGCTGATCCTCCCAACTCACCTGGCACGTAAGGCAAACTCTGAGATAAGGTAGAGAGGTGAAATAAGGTGGAAGGGTGATTGGGAGCCCCTCCTGGCTCTTGATTTCCGGGAGGGGAATTGTGTTTCTGTATTACCTTTAACTTGTATATTTCTGTAAATATTCCTGTATATAGTGTATATATCTGCTTGTATATTGTGCTAAGCTGTAAGTATAGCTTCATTCCTTAACTTCCAGCTGCCTGAGTCTAGTTTGGGTGATTTTCATAGTGTGGGGGGGCAGGGAACTCTCAAACCATCACAGTGGTGCAGTTCAGTTCAAGGCAGAGGCTCTTCTGGAGTCACTGCTGACATGGTGTTGAGGGGACCATGCCCAGCCAGCATCCCGGTTTTACTTGGTGAGCTGCTTCAAAATGTCTGTGCTGTTCAGGCTGCTGGGGTTTGCTGACAGGGCGAGCCAAGTGACCCCTGAAAGGAGAGTGGCTTCTCCATGGTTTGTCCTGTAGCATGCTATGGGCACAAATGGTTCCCAGCTGGGAGAGGAGGATGGTTGTAGTGATGCTCTGGCTTGCAGCTTGAGATAATGCAGGTGAAGGTGTTGTGGGGCTAAAAGGTGGAAGAAGTAACTGGGCAGTATGTCCAGTTCTCTCTGCCAGTGGGGAGAGGCCAATCCTGGGCTTTGGTTGGGCTTTTGGAGCTGAGAAGGGCTTTTCCCTGGAAAGCTTTCAGGTGCTAATGGTTTGAGATTCACTGGAACTTGGGTTGGGATTTGCTCAGGCACCTGTGATATGCTGCCAGTCAGCTTGGGAGCAGGATGCATCTCTTGGAACAGGCAGGAGTGGTCCTCTTGGGAGCTGAGCCCCTTCCAAGACTGGTCCCGTGCTTCTGACTCGGTTGTGGGATTCCACGAGGCAGGAATTATAAAAATATGCAGTTATTTTTACTTCTGGAAAGCCCCACCCACAACTGTCTATAAAATATTAGTTAAGGTTCAGAAATTCCGTCGGGAAAATCTTTCACAAGGATGTTTACAGGGAGTTTAGTAATTCAGGAAAATCAGGAAGCTTGGAAAGGTTGCTATAAGAAATAGCTTTGCTGGACTTACAAACAAAGGTAGCCTGGAGCCCTAGGGAACGTCTGCGGTACTCACGGCAGTGGAGTAGGAATTTGGCGATAGTCCCTTGGCTCCTTGTCGGCAGTCTTTGCGGCAGTGCCTTGAAGTGTAGATCGTGGGACAGCAGAGGGTGAAGCTCAGGCTGCTCGGCCGCTTACCCACGATTGCGGCAAAGGCAGGTCCCTTCAACAGGCAGGCAAGATCTGACGGTCGAGAGCGGGGACTGTGCCTTCTCGTCACCGTTCTTGCAGATGCCCCTCAAGGACCGACTCAAGGACCGACTCCAGGTCTAAGTCAAGGTCCGAGTCCAAGTCCGTGGCTGGCAGGACCGTGGCTGGCAGGACCGTGGCTGGCAGTCCGTCTTAAAGCCCTCTCGAAGTCCCCGTAGCAGTCTCCGGCAGTCTGCTCCAAGTCTCTCAGTCTTCAAGTCTCCGAGTCTCTAAGTCTCCCAGAGTCCCCCAGATAATGTGTCCCATTGCCATATATATATGCTGGGGCGAGTTGCTCTCCCCCGTTCAAGCCTGCGGGGGTGGAGTAGGTACTTGACACCTACTCCTTTCACATTCCAAACCCCCGGAACCAGAGGTGGGGTGGGGAGCAGAACAGTTTCACACCCCATTCAAACCTTCGGTGGGGCAGGGACTTGGGTGTGCCCCACCACAGCTTCTTAAAGTAGCTCCTCTGAGAAATGTTGGTGGGTTTTAAAAATTAAGTATGTCCTGTTTGCTGAAGTGGGCTGTGCCATGTCAGCCACAGCCAGGTGAGAAAGGACACTCAGGAGTTTAGGCTGTTGTTGAATAGTGCAGGATTGTCACTGCTGCAGTCCCTCTCGGACCAGATTCCCCTGACTGCCCCCTTCCTGGAGTGGGGTGGGAATGGGATGGAGTGGGATTGGATGGGATAAATCTTGCTCCTTGCCTCATAAGGATCTTATGGCTGTGTGCCCAACCCGGAAATTCCTGGTGGCAGCTGGGGAGAGGAGGAGTCCGTGGCTGCTGGAGGGCAGAGGCTTGGTAGCGCTGCAGGAGAGCACTGTTTTCTCCAGCTCTCACTTCTCCACTTTTTTGAAGTGATCATTTCTTTCAATGGGTAGAGGCATCCCTGCAGAGACATGCAATATGGGAGGTAGGTTGTGAACCAGGTAGAGTTCTTTGCCATGGTGTGGAGTTGACCATTCATCAAGGATGGCCGTACACAGTACATCCCTGGAGTGGAGGCTCCAGCAAAGGCTGGCCTGGGGAAGCCATCTGTGAGACCCATGCAGGGTTTTGGTGAGCACATCTCCTCTGCTGGATGCAACCATAGGATTTATTGTCCTTTACTGATTGCACCGTACCTGACCATGCCTATTTGAGCAGCATCATGGCATATAAGGTTGCTTGGTGGTCTCAGCTGCTTTGCTTGACCGTGTTCCTTCTCATGAGTTGAGCTGTGAGTTTTGTCATGCCCTAACAGTCCAGATCTCAAGGAACATACTTTCCCTGCCAAACTTGCTAGACCCCTAAGCCATCATATTTGAGAAGTTGGGGCAATATGGCAAAGTTCACACCGATTGGAAAAGGGGAAACATTACCCTCATTTTTAAAAAGGGGAGCAAAGAAAGCCCTCACCTCTGTGCCAGCTAAGATATGGAGCAGATCCTTCTGGTAACTGTGCTAAGGGACATGGAAATTAACAAGGTGATAGGTGACAGCCAACATGGCATCACACAGTGAAAGTTGTGCCTGACCAGTCTGGGGGGCTTGTACGACAGAGTTACAGCTCTCACAGATGGGGGAAGAACAACTGATATCATCCACCTGGACTTGTGCAAGGACACACGACATCCTTGTCTCTAAGATGGAGAGATGTGGACTCGATAGATGGACCACTCAGTGGATAAGGAACTGGCTAGATGGTCACACTCAAAGAGTTGTGATCAACAACTCTATGTCCAGGTGGAGACCAGTGACAAGTGAAGCTCTTCAGGGATCTGTTCTGGGTCCAGTGCTGTTTAACATCTTTGTCAGCCACAGGGACAGTGACACTGAGTGCACCCTCAGCATTTTTGTGGATGACACCAAACTGTGTGTTGCGCTGGACTCACTTGAGAGGCAGGGATGGTATCCAGAAGGATCTTGACAGATTTGAGAAGTGGGCAACTGACAACTGTATGAGGAAGCTGCAGCAGCAGCACACCAACCTCCAGTGCCTGTCTCTCCCTAGCCCTGACAGGTTTGGGTCTTCATGAAAGTCAGCCTTTCCTCCTGTTCTTGCCTTGGCATTTGGCTCAATGCTACCTGAGAAACTCTTTATTTGCCAACATTGTTCGCAAAGGCTCAGAGTGCATCTGTGCAGCAAGTGGCTAGTGCAGGGACCAGCCTTGCCACTTGGGCCAAAGTTTGAAGGTCTTGTTTTCCAGCTGTTGAAGACCACCAGTGGGATCAGGGTGTTGGGTGTTGGTGGTTTGCAGGTGAGCAGAACTCAACTCCTCCTGCAGATCTGGCCCAAAGGCTCTGGGTGTTGCTGGCCATCTTTTGGGGCTGTTGGTGGCCATTTGCATGTCCCCAGGTAGTGGTCAGGCTGGTCATACCAGTCCTTCCAAACATCCTCCTTTTGCTTGTCCCAAGAAAAGACAAAGCTTCATAAAACGAGCTTCCAGTTGCCAAAACCTGTCTGTGCCTATGAAGTGGTTAGAGAACTCATCTCCGATTCTGGCAGAGGTGGTGTGGCTCTGCTCTGACCAGGGCATTAGAGCTGGACCAGGTGAGATCATGCCTACAAGCATCCAGCTTGACAGTGAATGAGTTCCTGGCTTGGCTGGATCCTCTGTGGACTTGAATGTCTCACAATTCCCCACTGCCAGGCTGTGGAGGGTTTTGGTGGCCATTAACTCTTGTGAAGCCTTTGGAATGCTTCCTTTGCATCCGTATCCAAAGGCTGCACTTCAGTGATGTTGGGAGTGCAACCCCAGCCAAGTTGGGTCTGTTGACCATCTGGAAGGGCAGGCCTTGGGGATATGTGTTTAGATTTCTCCATGGAAAGCAGCCTCACATTGCTTGGAAGTGGCAGGCATTAGCAGGATGCACTTTTGGAGTGCCCACCTCAAGGGACAGCAGGCCCATAGAGGGTCTTGAGGTCCTGTCTCCACCCAGCTGGCCAACCCAGGGCAGTTCTGTCAGGAGGATGCATATGTCCCAGCTGTGCCTGTGTGGCCATAACTGTTTTCAGGTTTCTTGGTAACCAGAGGACAGAGCATTCTGGGGACAGCTTCAGCCCCAGCAAGTAGTGCCTGGATTGAGGCTGGCAGAAATAGCTTTCCCTGGGAATAAGCTGCTCCAGCTCAGCCTGGGGAAGCAAGATGCTTTGGCAGGCTCTCACCAGCTGCTGACTCATGGAGAGCCTTTGTCTTCTTGCCATAGTATGCCTGCAGACCCTAACCCAGGCCTTTGTCCTTGCAGGAGCAGGAAGATCCAGATCCGAAACATTCCTCCCCACCTGCAATGGGAGGTAAGAAGTGGGTGATCCTAAAAACCATCCCATTCATCTCTTCCTCCACCAGGCTGTGCTGAGCAGCATGAGTTGTGCTGCTGCAGTATGTGTCCTGTACACAAGCCGCCCGTTACCTTCCAGTAACCCCAGGAGGGTGGTGGAACATGAACTGGGCTCCATCTCCTGCTTGCTTTTGGGTCCCTGAGCCATGGGGCAGCTCTGAGGAGTAGGGATAGTCACTGGGCTAAGGGGATGCAGCTGGATGAAGGAATTTAAGGAGCTGGGTGATACTGGCTCTTTGGAAGGTGTCTGTGGATGAAGCAGGCTCTTCCCCTGTCTGCTCCTTGCCTGTCCAGCAGCCTCTTCTGCATGCCTCACCTGCCCCCATTTGCTGTTCTCTCCCTCAGGTGCTGGATGGCCTGTTAGCTCAGTATGGGATGGTGGAGAACGTAGAGCAAGGTAAGATGGCCCAGCATGGTCCTAATCTGTGTAAAAATCCCAGTGCTGCTCCCAAGCATTGCCCATGCCCGAGAAAACCCAATGGAGTGAAATGTAGTTTTCCCAGTCATTTCTACAGTGCTAAAATGGCTTTCCCTGTGGACACAAGCCCTACTGGCAGAGATAGGACCACCTGTCTGGTGGCCACATGTCATGGGCTATCAGTCCTCCATCCCCAGGGTTTCTGATTGCTTGGAAATAAAAAAAAAACAAAACAAAAAACAAACCCCAACAACAAAAAAAAAAACCCAACATTTTCCCCTGCCAACAAAAATGAGCTGAGATTTGTTTGGGGTCTGCTGGTGTATTGGTGATGTCCAGCTGTGCATCTGTCTTGGCAAGGGTGGCAGGATCTGGCTGTGGCACATTCTGGTGCTTTGCCAACCCAGCCCAATCCTTGTGATGGTGGAAGCTACAGTGGTGCACAATGGCTGTGCCCTGTGGCATAGGCATTACCCTTCCATTGTCTCCACCTGAATCCTAGAATCACTGATGGTTCCTTGGTGGGAAGAGGCTGGGAGCAGTGGTGATGTTGCTCTCCACTCTTGCTCTAACTCTTCTTCTCTTGCTCTTTCTCCAGTCAACACGGACACAGAAACAGCTGTTGTTAACGTGACCTATGCAACTAAAGAAGAAGCAAAAGTGTAAGTGGATTTGTTTCCTTTTGTCTGTATTTTAACACCACTCATATCTTTCCTGAGGAATCTGTGATGTCTTCCAGGATTCTTCTTGTCTCTTCCAGTGTGAGCTTCAAGTGCCTTAAGGGTTCTTTGTGTACCTTCTCAAGATACAGCAAGCAGACGATGGTTTTATCTTGAGCTGTGTCATCTTGTGTGTCTTGTGTCAGCTCTCTTTATCCCACTACTGGGCAGTCTCTTGCCTTCTCCTTTTGCTTAGGGAACGGAGTTTCTTGTGGTGCTCCATGATACACATACAGGCACTGCTGGTCCAGCTTGGGGTCATCAGCCCTGTGGTTGTCCACTCTTCTTCTGTGCCTTCTCCTCTTATTCCCAAGGATGTGTCTCCCAGATGTACTGTTCTGCAATTCCCTTTAGACACTGAACTTCCTGCAAGGTCCTCTGCAGGGATGCAGTGGTCTTAAGTGAGCAAAGTGTTCTAGAAAGCTGAGAGTCAGTTTAGAGAAGCAGTTTATCAAGGAATCTTCTCAAGATGGAAATCTAGACCTAAACTAGGAATGCACTGGGTTAATTGGCAGTCAGAACACCCAGCCTGAGCTGCTGAAGTGGTGGAGTATGGTGAAGGAGGTAGGAGAGATGCTGAATAAACACTGCTATGATGGGAGATGTAGGTACACTCCACCATTTTGGGGAAAATTCAAGCTGAAGACCAAAGCAGGCAGAAACTTTCACCTCCTGCTTCATGGAGTCAAGAGAAACCAGCTGGTCAACTTATGTGCACGTGCAGCCCAGAAGGCAGCTGTGTCCTGGGCTGCATCAAAAGAAGTGTGACCAGCAGGATGAGGGAGGTGATTGTGTCCCTCAGCTCTGCTGAGGCCCTACTTAGAGCACTGCATCCAGTTCTGGTGCCCCCAACACAAGAAGGACATCACACTGCCGGAGTGATCTAAAGAAGGCCACGATGGTGGTGAGAGGGCTGGAGAAGCTCCCCTGTAGGGACAGGCTGAGAGACTTGGGGCTGTTCAACCTGGAGAAGAGAAGGCTTCAGAGAGACCTTAGAGTGGCCTTCCAGTTCCTGAAGGGAGCTACAGGAGAGCTGGTGAGGGGCTTTTTACAAGGGCTTGCAGTGACAGGATGAGGAGCAATGGCTTTGAGCTGGAAGAGAGGAGATTTAGACTGGAGATTAGGAATACATTTTTTACAGTAAGAGTGGTGAGACACTGGAACGGTTTGCCCAGGGAGGTTGTGGATGTCCCCTCCCTGGAGGTGTTCCAAGGCCAGGGTGGACACTGCCTTGAGCAGCCTGGTCTAGTGGGAGGTGTCCCTCACTATGGCAGTGGCGTTGGAACTAGATTATCTTTAAGGCCCCTTCCAACCCAAACCATTCTGTGATTCTGTGACTTCTAAAAGGCTGAAACAAAGTTCTTCTGCCATGAAGAAGAGAGAGCCTTTGGGTGGATAAATCACTTGTTAAGGGATGTGAGAGTGAGCCACAGCTTCATGGCCAGTTTCTGAAGGAAAGGTAGAGCAGACAAGGGTAAATGACCTGCATGTTGTGCAGCAGAGCCAGAAAGAAATGTCACCCATCAAGAAGAACTTTAAATGGATGGAAGAATGTGATGAGGCTGTGCAGCAGGGCAGAGGATTGTGTGAAAACATTCTGAAAGGTCTGTCATAGCCCGCAGAGGAGAACAGTACAAATGAAGGGTTATTTTAAAAATGTGATGGTTATTTCAAGGAAACCACTTTGTTCCAGGCTTGGAGATGACTTTAGCTCTGTGCTAGAGACAACCCCAAGCTGGCTGTGAGTCCATAGTGAGCTCATCTCGTACTTAGTCATCAGGGTATTTTTGATATGACTGAGAGCCAGACAGATGCCATGCAAGGAAGAGCCTTTGCCAGAGTCCATTTGCAGATGAGTGTTTACAGCAATTTCTCATCATAGTTGACTTGTCACAAGGTTGGACTTGTAAGGACAGACATGACAGAATCAGAATGGTTGGAAAAGATCTTCAAGATCATTGAGCCCAGCCGTTACCTAACTCTACCTGTGTCACTATTACACCATGTCCTTGAGCACCATATCCAGACTGTTGTTAAATACATCCAGGGATGAGGATTCAACCACTTCGCTGGGCAACCTGTTCCAGTCTTGGAGAACCCTTTCAGTATTGAAGTTTTTCTTTATGTCCAACCTAGACCTCCCCTGGCTTAACTCAAGGCCTATCAGATGTCTTACCAGTTGTGACTTGTGGGACAAGGCCAACACCCATCTCACTGTAGCCTCTTTTCATGGAGTTGTAGAGAGCAGTAAGGTCTCCCCTTAGCCTCCTTTACTCCAGGCTAAACAACCCCAGGTTGGCTTTTCCCCACCATGGTAATGGAAAAGCTCCTGAGCTTTTCAGATCTTCTTCTTGAAGAGTGCCCAGCCTTCCTCAACTCCTTTGTCCTTCAGTGGGGACACTGCCAATTGGTCTTCTGAACAGGTCCATCAGGGAGAATTCTCTGGCCTCCTGAACCAGCATATCAGAGTCTTCCTCAGGACTGTTGGGCTGGCTGTGCTGGATGTGCTCCAGCCTCATCTGGCCAGAAGGAGGTGTTGTGGACCACAGATAAACATGGCATGAGCTGCTGTGTCTTGGGATGGGTGGACACATCCCAAGGATGTGTCAGGTGAAGGACAGATGAAGATTGTCACCAGCACAGCAGTGCTTGATAATTTGCAATAGGAGACTTTGGGATATAGAAAATGCTGTGATGAGTTGAATCCTGCTGAACTGAGTAAGGCATCAGTTGAAGGTGGTGCCTAGCAGCTTGGTGCAGAAGCAAGTGATAAGAGGAAAGGCCAAGGGGGTTCACGGGTATGTGTGTTGATACATGATGATAGGAAGAGGTGAAAGGAAGACCTCAGAAGAAAAATCAGACAGCAGGACATTATGCTGACTTTGGAAAGGGGCAGCAAAGCTGCAGGAGTCCTCATTGGATGTGAATTTCAGGCCTGGAAAGGTGCTGCTTGCAGTGATGCATTCATACACCTGCCTGTAAATATCCAAAGTGAGATGTGGTAGGAAGAAGAAGGAAGTATGGCTGAAGCTATTGCTTGCAGAAGTCATCACACTGCTGCACAGGGGCTTGAGAGGGGATGGAGAGACCAGGTTCAGCACTCCCAGTCTCGCTGAGCTGGAAAGGGATTGAGACTTCCCAGTAGAGAGGCACCTGTACATCACATCCATCTTAGAGCAGTAACTCTTGTTTGAGCCCTCCTATCACCATTTCCATATCCAAAAAGCCCACAAGACCATTTACCATGCTGTGTGGTAGCTTCTGGCCAGCGTTTTCCTTAGGTGAAGTGGCAGATCCTCAGGCTAGGGTCCCACCTCCACTGTGGAGACAAATGGCGCTAGCCCTGGTGTCACCCACTCAGAAGGGAACGTTGTCCCACTGTGCTGTAGGGCTTGCATGGGGAAAGTGGGGACTCTGGCTTCCTGTAGTTGCCTTCTCCAGACTGGGGAGGGAGGAGGGTGCAGGGCTGGGGAGGGCAAGTGTCTAAGGACAGGTGTTTGGGATGTGGGAGGCATACCCATCAGAAAGCCCCTCACCACTTTCCCCACCTTGCAGAGCAATTGAGAAGCTGAGCGACCACCAGTTTGAGAACTATTCCTTCAAGATTTCCTACATCCCGGATGAAGAGGTGAGCTCCCCTCCACCCCCACAGCGATCCCGCCGCGGGGGCCACTCTTCCAGGGAGCAGGGCTCCTCCCCAGGGGGCTCCTCACAGCCCAAACAGCTCGATTTCCCACTGCGGATGCTGGTGCCCACGCAGTTTGTTGGTGCGATCATAGGAAAGGAGGGCTTGACCATAAAGAATCTTACTAAGCAAACCCAGTCCAAGTAAGTACCTTGAATGGCTTTGTTTCCTTCTCTAGGGTACTCTAGGTCTGTGGCATGGATCCTCCGTGCAACTGGGGCTTTTGAGTGCTGGCCAGTGCTGTTTGCTCCAGTGCAGCCTTCATGGCATGATGGCAGAACCCATGTCCTGAGCAGTTCTTGCTGGCCAGGGTGATCCGGTTGCACGAAGAGGGCGATGCACGTTTTAAAAGGCCAGGAATGGGTTTCCAGAGTTTAATCACAAGAAGGGCTGGGGACAAGGCTTTAAAGAGAAACGTCAAATTTGGGGGATAAAGTGTTGAAGAGGGATCCAAGGTATGATGGTTGATGCCCATGTGGTACTTGCTTTTGGGATTTTCTCATCCCAGAGCACCCTGTATGGGCCGAAGCTGTTGTAAGGGAGGGGACACCATGGGAGCAGAGCACTGCCATGAGAAGAATGGTCTCTTCATAAGTTCGAAGCCTCTTTTTCCAGTCTAACCTTTCTATTTATGAGGACAAAGAAAAGAAAAGGGGGACTGTCTTGCCAAAGTTTTCCATGTTTCTCTTGCCAATGTTCACATTGATTTCACCTCTGATTTTCTGCATGGTTTACCTGCGTGGTTTGTTCCTGCCCGGATTTGTGTGTGTTTAACCCAAAGTTGTCTTCTGCCATGGTCATCATCCTGAACCCGATGAATCCTGCAGGACATAGGACTCCTGTACCAGAGCATCCCCCAGGGCATCCTAGTTCTCAGATGCTTTTAGAGTCAAATTATTTGGTCATAGTACATCTGCTTGAGCAGGAGGTAGGAAGATATGCTGCACTGCAGCTGAGTGAGCCAAACCCCAGCACTGGGCTTGCAGGAAGATGTCTGTATGAAAAGGGGCAGGCGCATAGTGAGAGGAGCTCTTTGAACCTGGTTAGCTCTAGAGCGTGGCCACCTAGTTGCTGTGAGCTGGTCCCGGTTGGCTGCAAGCCCTCCTTCTCCAGGTGAGTCCCCTGGTGTGTTGCAGAGTGGGTGGAGTTGTGTTCTTGTCGCCCAAGACTGTCGCCCTTTCCAAGCCCTGAGCCCAGTGAGACGGTGTGAGACACCAGATGCCAGTTCCTCCCAACCTCGAAGCCATAATACTGCCAGCAAGCTGTGGGTTGGCTCCTTCTGCCTGACCCGAAGACCAAGTGCCGTGGAGGAAGTCTGTGCTCCCTGCTCTTACCTCTCCTGACTTACCAGAGGAGGCCCTGTGCCATAGTGGGCCACCAGCCTTGGGCTAAGGGGACCTCACGTGCACTCAACCTGATCAGTCACAGGAGACCATTGCCTTTGGTTTGGGCTGTCAGCCTGCAGCTCTGTCCCTTCTGAGGCCAACTTCACCCACCAGTCTGATGATCCTGGGGACAAGAGTGGTGGTGACATCCTGTTGCCTGGCCCTTGCTCCTACCCAGAACAACACTGGCTTCTGGAATCCTCTGGTTATATAGGACTTTACCCTGGCTCCACACACAGTGAGATTCTCCTGAGCTCCAGAGTGACGAACTCTTGCCAGGTTGAGCCATCTTCTTCCTTGGCTGAGGAGAGCCCACACAACACTCCACAGTGGCTGCAGCTCCTGTAACCGGAGGAGAAGAGGACCATTGCTACCAAGCAGCCATGGAGCCAGCATGACCCTACATCCACACCATACTGCCCACTTTCAGAGGGGCTGTTAGGGCCATCACGCTGAAGTATTCCCAGTGTCCCCACTAAGGTGTCTTGAAGGTTTTGCATGCTACACCATGGGCAGACCTGTCCTCCCATCCCTGTTTTCAGCTACCCTGGTCTCCCTTGCTTGCAGCAGCCTGGGGTCCAGGGCATCTGCTGATGGGCTGAGAGTTTGAGAGTCCAGTTCTCCATCCTTCTGGCAGAATGAAGCTGTGCAGCAGCATCACCGGGATGTGCTGGGAAGTCTAGAGCCATCCTCCACCCTCCAGCTCCTTGCAGTGGGACATGCCTGAATGCACTACCCCCTTCCTGGTGCCCCATCTTCTCTCTGCAGATCAAGCCTCTGCCTGTACATCCATGTTTGGGATTTGTTGGAGTCAGCCAGCAGTCCAGCCTGTGTCCCATCTCCTGGGCTTGTCCAGGGTATTCATCACTTCAGTGCATCCACTCAACCCATGCATGGCTTTGGCCCTTCTTCAGAACAAAGGCTCAGCTACATGCCCTGTCTCCACCAGGCTTAGCTGCTCCTGTGTTCAAGGATCTGCCTCACTCCTGGTGGGAGGTTTGTTGAGGCAGCCATGGATTCCCTATTGGTTCCCTCTAGCTGGAAGCATCAGCCTGGTGTGTGACTCCAGCACTGCTCTGGAGCATGAGGCCTGTTGTTGTTTTTGTGGCACTTGGTGATGCATTTGCCCCCTGCCCAGTGCCTCCTGGGCACTGCCTCTGAAGGAGCTGATCCAGGTCAACCAACCTCATGGAGCTCCACAGCTGGGAGAGCCTTAGAGAGTGTCACACAGCATGCAACTGGATCACTGTATTCAGGTCCCCTCTGACCTAAACCATTCTATGATTCTATGAAACAAAGGGTGGGGAGAGCTTGGTGGTGATACTGTCTCCAGCATCTCACTGCACAGTCCAGGAAGGACCAGTCTGCTGCCTGAACATCTCTGGCTGAAACCATAGGTGATCTGGAGAGAGGTAGCCTGAAAAGGGGACCAGACTCTGTCTTCCATCAGTCATGCTCAGATGAAACTACTCTGGAGTCCCTTTTGAAGCTGGTGAGGTAGGCGCTCCTGTTACGTCAGAGAAGGTTCACCCAACTGCACCTCCGCTACCTGTAAACGAAGCGTTGTTTCTATGCAGTGCTTCATGAGCTCCTGGAAGAGCTGACCTGTGCAAACTCACCATGACCCTGCAGCATCCAAATGTGGTGCAGATTAGGGGTGACTGCACCACAGCCCTTGGCCATGCGTGCACAGCAGCACCCACGAATGATCCCAGTCAGGATGGGGACCTCTTACAAAAACAAAAGACGTGGCTGAAGGGCACTGTGCTGGAGCCGTGTGCTGGTGGCATTCACTGAGCGGCTTGAGTGGCCACTACTGCACCTTCTGAGAAGATCTGGGCCAGACCAGGCCTGGCTGCAACAGTGACAGGGATGCCAAAGCGGTGGCTAATGGCAGTATGGCTGCATGGCATCATCCTCCGGTGGGAAGAGCTTGCAGATTTACGTGGAGAAGACGGAAAGGTTACTCCCCCCTGTTCTTCAAGACGTGGTTGACGTGCAGGAGTCTCCTACCCTGCTTTCCTCTCTCCCTCTCTCTCAGGGCCTTTGCCAGGTACGGTTGAGCAGTGAGGAGCGAGCTGGAGGCCCCTGCCTCCTCCCAGCCGTGAGCTGAGGGGAGGAGCAGAGCAGCTAAGCACAGTCCCTGCTGCTGCGCAAGGGAGAGCTTTCTGATCTCCTGTGGAAGGGTGTGAGTACAAGAGCTGTTGTTCACCTGCGCCTCCATGTCTGACAAACACTGCCCGTGGGTAAGTTGGCTTCTGTCCCAACTGGGACACAGTGGTCGTGGCAGCTGCTGGTTGCCAGACAGCCTCAGGTGTTGTGCAGAGAGAGATTGAGTTTGGAAGGGATCTCTGGAGATGTCTAATCTGGTCTTCTGCGCCCAAGTGGGACTGGCATCAGGGACGATAGCCCAGATTGCTGAGGGCTTTGTCTAGCTGAGAATTTGTTCTGTCTGCTCTTGGTGCATCGTTTGTTGCTGATTGACATCCCTTGGCTGCCAGGCAGACCTTGGGGCATAAAGATGATCGTAGCTCAAGTCTGATCTAAACCAAACCTGGGCTTGCATGAGACCAGGTGACAGTAGGTGTACATCAGTATGACCCAGCTTTGCCCCAGAGCTTGAGCAGGTATTGAAGTGAGCTTTTCTGTGAATAGCAAGTTCAGCTGCTGAGCTCTTGAAAGCCTTTGTGTGACATGACAGTAGGCACATCTCAGGGAGTTCTTCTCTGCTGGTTGCTTCCTTGTAGGGTTGACATCCATCGGAAGGAGAATGCTGGTGCAGCTGAGAAGCCCATCACCATCCACGCCACACCGGAGGGGTGCTCTGAAGCATGTCGCATGATCCTTGATATCATGCAGAAGGAGGCTGACGAAACTAAATTGTAAGTGCCCCTGGCTCAGCAAAACTGGTGGGGTTTGGTAGGATTCAGCCCTCCTCAGTGAAGCAGCAGCCACCTTCTGTCACTCCCCATCTGCTGAAGGAACTTAAGAGTTTCAGAATAGACTCCTGGGTCAGTTAATAACTTTTCTGTGGTATGGTTGACCAAGAAGCTCAGGTGGCCCCAAAGTGTATGTAGGCAAACATGGAGAACAAAACCTTATGAAATGCAGATGTGCCATTGGGCTTGGGAAATCCCTGAGTTCCCACCCTCTAGAAACTGAGGAGAGAGTAGTGGTCAGAAACAGTGGTGGTTCTTCTGCTCCTTCCACCACATGGTTAGTGGTTGTTGCTGGAAGTTGGTTTCTTGGAGAGGTGAACCTTTAGATTTGTTTTTTTAACCTATTTTAGAGCAGAAGAGATTCCCTTGAAAATCTTAGCACACAACAGTCTGGTGGGGAGGTTGATTGGCAAGGAGGGCCGCAACCTCAAGAAGATTGAGCAGGACACAGGCACGAAGATCACCATCTCCCCGTAAGTCCTGGTGAACACCAACCCATTCCCCTCTATCCAACATGCCAAGGGCAGCGCTGAAGCCAGAAAACAGCAGTCATGTCCTCCTGCACACGTTCCCCATCCCGGGTGGGCATTCCTCATGCCAGCTGAATGGACGTGTTGGGCAAGGGGAGGGTGTGTGGCCCCAGGCCGTCTCGAGGGGAAGCCTTCACCTTTGATTCGAGTTTCCCATTTTATTTCAGTTTCTCTTTTTCTTTTACTTAAAACCGAAATGTGACTGGGTCTCCGGGTCTGTCTGTGGGGTAGTTTGCAGGATTTAACCCTTTATAACCCTGAGCGGACCATCACGGTGAAGGGCAGCACAGAGGCATGCTGCAGTGCTGAAGTGGAGATCATGAAGAAGTTGCGAGAGGCCTACGAGAGTGATGTGGTGGCCATTAATGTAAGCTCCCAGCCCTCCCACCTGGGACGCCCCTGCTAAGGTGGCCAGAAGAAAACCTGGGGGGGGCAGTCGTGACAGCAAGGGTTGGCCCTTACCCGTCATGTCCACGCTATGTGGGAAGAAGCCCAAAAACCTCACTCTGTCCTTTATGTGGTTCTCTTACGTGTTTTCTTTCCCAGCAACAAGCCAACCTGATCCCAGGACTAAACCTCAACGCTTTGGGCATCTTCTCAGCTGGGCTGTCCATGCTCCCATCCACCCCAGGAGCCCGAGGGTCTGCAACAGCCACCCCATACCACCCGTTTGCTGTAAGTGCAAGAGGCTTTGGGGTGCAGGGGCACATTCTTGGGGGCAGAGTGGTCTCTAGATTCTTTCACTTTAGCTCTTGGGGCTTAGGTGGACCCTGTAGCTAGAGAAGTCCTGATGGGGAGCCTTGAACAAGAGCTACAACTCTTGACTGTTTGGGGAAGATGCTCATCACAGCAGCAGAAGGGCTGAGGCAGGGAATGAATGTGGTTTGTCTTTGCTTGGAGTCAGCTTTCCAGGAAAGTAATGTTGTGCTGCGCAGCACAGTTCAGTATCTAAGTCCTGTGTCTAAGGGCTGGCCTTGTCCCAAGGGCACTGCTCTCTGGACGTGGCTCGGAGCAATCTGTACTGATGCCAGCATGGAGAAACCATGTAGATGATTTTCAGTCCTGGCCCCAAAGCCACCACTGGGTTGTGATGATCTGGACTCAGTAGTGCCCTCTGGGTCTGGCAGCTGAAGGGTTGTGCTTGCTGAGGATTGATCTTCACCTGATTCTGTATGCAAGGCTTTTCCACTTTCTTGGGATGCCGTGTCTGGGAAACAGTTTCCAAAACACTGAGCTTGCAGACAGGCAGGGATGGTCCAGTGTCAGGAGAACATGCCAGCCAGAGTGCTGACAGAGAAAGCCCTCAACCCTGTGGCATCTGCGGAGCTCTCATCAGCTCAGCAGGCTCTGTGGTCTGTCAGTCTGAACACTGCGCAGCGACTGATGCCAGCTTCATTTACTTGTGCTGTTTTCTTTTCCTGGCAACGCCAGCAGCAGAGCAGTCGGAGGAGAACGGTGAGTGCCAGGCTGGTGATGAGGAGGGATGGGTGAGTGTGGTGAATGTGACGGCCCTGGAGGGAAGTGAGAAAGTCAGTCTGTGCTGCCTGTGGAGGGGAGGGGGCTATGCTTGTGTTGGCAGTCTTTGGGAAATGTCTGCTCGAGTGTTTGTTGGTGTGATAGAGGGGAACTGACCAGGTCTTCTGAAAGGTGATGTTCAATGTGGGCTCCTTCACCGCAAAGCTCTGCACAGCCTTTTTAAAGCCACCCTGGTGAGGCTAAGAAGAGCAATTGTCTCTTGCCGTATTTTTTATTTTTATGTTTTTTAACAGTAAACCAAAGAGCTGGCAAAAAAAGAAAAATAAAATGAAACCAGCTTGGCTCTGTGGCAGCTCCTTCCACCCTACTGCTTTGTGTCTCACACCTCAAGAGTGGTCATTTCTTGCCATGTCCTCAGCAGGACCTGGGTCTAGTGACTGTAGCTTCAACTTAGGAGCCCTAGAGACCTGGCAAGGGTGGGGAATAAGGAAGGAGTCTCACAGTGAACAGGGTGGGCTGGGAAGGTGCCCACCTTAGCCATGAGAGCTAGCTGGGCAGGAGAGGACATGTTGATGTAGGAGACGTGGAGCAGCCTGTGGCCAGAAGCATGAGTTTGGTGTAGAGGAGCAGCACAAAACCTCAGTGTGACAGGTTTAAGTAGAAGGCTAGGAGGAGCAAGAGCAGTGTCTGCTGTGGGCAGAGGAGCTGAATGTTCTCCAGCTGAGTAACCATGCTTTGCAGGTAGTGTCTGGTTGCATTGCCCAAATCTGGAGTGGCAGAGTTGTGTCCGTTGCCAGGAGAAATGTCTGATGTATTTGAGACACAGAATAGTTGAGGAGGAGTTGGGTTGGGGTGCTGGCACACACCCACTGCTTTCTCCCTGTCTCCATCCCAGGCCTTGGGAGAATATCATCAGCCTTTGATTTTTCTTCTCTTGGAATTGAAGGGGAATGGTAATGGAAATCAGAGCCACCCTGATAGTTTTGCTCAGTTTTCACCAAACCCCTCTCTTCTCAAGATACTGACGCTGGTTACATGTTTGACTTTCCAGGCTCGCAACTGCTCTGTAAGGCAGCAGGGGCACTATAAACACTAGTAGGGTATAGCCAAAAAAAACAGCAGCAGGGAGTGACTGGAGGTAACTGGAAGTTCCCTATCCACTTCTCAGCCTTGTTCTGCTGTGTGGCAGGCACAGGATTCTGGCTATAGCTCACTCCAATACAGCCTTGGGTGTACCTGCACTTTCCAGGAGGGGTTTCAGGCACTGAAGAGTTATCCCCATCTCCCTTCCAGGCTTACAGTGGTGACACACTGCTCTGTGCCAGGCTAGGGGTGGGTGGGAAGGGACTGGCATGATGGGGACATCGTTGACCCTCATTTTCTCTCTGACTACAGAGCTCCTCGGCATACCTCTCGGGTCGGTATGGAGCCCCTCCAGCTGGCACCTACCCCCATCAGCACTCTGTAAGTGCCCTGGAATCTCACTTCATGAGGTGTTTGCTTGGGCATCTTGGGAGGTGGGCACATGGGTGTCTGGGGTGGGCAGCTACTGGCCCTGATCCAGTTGGTCCCCTGACCATCTTGCTTTTCCATGCCCTCGCAAGCTGCCAGAGCAGGAGGTTGTGAACTTGTTCATCCCAACACAGGCAGTGGGAGCCATTATTGGGAAGAAGGGGCAGCACATCAAGCAGCTGGCACGGTTTGCTGGTGCCTCCATCAAGGTGAGCAGGGCACTGTGGGGCTGGTCCTGGGCTTTGTGTCTCAATTTCCCCATCCTGCTGTTGAGGGCAGCAAACGGGAGCCCTTAGGGAGCAATTTTGTTCCCCAAGCTAGTAGAAACTCAGTCCTGCAACACACTTGTTATCACCTCTGCTTGGGTGAGAGGGGCGGTCCTGATGGAAAGATGTCCCTCATAAGGGAGGTCTTGTCAAAGCAGGGTCACACTTATGCCCCTTCTTGCCCATCCCTCCACAGATCGCCCCGGCAGAAGGTCCTGATGCCAGTGAGCGGATGGTCATAATCACAGGGCCACCCGAGGCTCAGTTCAAGGTAAATTGCTATGGGCCAGGGAGGATGCTAAGGGGCAACTCAGTAACATCTCTTTGGTCACTGTTTTGCTGCCAGCTTGGTTTTGCCTCTCTGAGTGCTCTTCACTTGCTAGCATGGTTTGGATGCTGCTGGTTGTCAGCACATCATCACAATCAGGGGTGGAGGGCACAGAAAGCAGTGGTCAGGACTGCTGCCTGGTGGTTTTTACTTCCATTATGTCTCCTTTCCAGGCCCAGGGCCGAATATTTGGGAAGCTGAAAGAGGAAAACTTCTTCAACCCAAAAGAAGAAGTGAAGCTTGAAGCCCACATCAAGGTGCCTTCCTTTGCTGCTGGTCGTGTGATAGGCAAAGGTGGCAAGACGGTAGGTGAGGGGTGCCAGGATGCTCCCCCGTGCCCCAGGGCTGCCGAGCTGGGCATCAACCTATCCACCTTGCTGGGTGGAGCCCGGGTGCTCAGTGATCACATCAGTATCTTGACCCTAGCCCCATGTCCTGGTGGTGGCTCTCATTGGGTGGTGACCATCCCAAAGCAGGACAGAATGCAACCCACCGCAGCCTGGTGCCATGTGCTGACTCCAAGCTGAGGGGTAACATGGGCAGTGGAGAATTTTGGCTCTTTCAGAACAAAACCCATCCAGGACTCACTTGTTTGCTCCAGGTGAATGAGCTGCAAAACTTAACTAGTGCAGAAGTCATTGTGCCACGAGACCAAACCCCGGATGAGAACAAGGAGGTCATCGTTAAAATAATTGGGCATTTCTTTGCCAGTCAGGTAAGGTTTGGTTATGTCACATCTGATACTCCCAGCCAGTTTCATCCACCAAAGAAAGCTGCTGAGCACAGCATTGCTTGAGCATCCTGCTGCTCTGGTTTGGGTGGGTCCTGTGCAGCCACCATACCCTAGAAGTGCTGTGGCAGCTCTGCCAGCGCAGCACAGAAATTTAAGGTGGGCTTGACTTAGCTGAAAACATGTGTCTTGGGCACCATGCAGAGTGGCACCCAAGGTGTGAAATGGCTCCTCTATGGGGTCTGTGGCAGCAGGGAGCTCCTGCAGGTGCCTGCATCCCACCTGGGTGCACCTATTACAACCTTGCTTGAGTGGGTGGTGGCACCCCAAAACTCAGGCTCTTGAGGAGTGGCAGGAGAAGCACAAATTAAAATCCTGCAGCACTCCACTTGCAGCTGTATGGGAGTGGAGTGGCTCCTCTTACACATCCTTAATTATGGCTTGTCCTGTAATTAAAAGCATGGAGGGTGATGAGCAGGGAGATGCTGTTGCAGGTTGAAGGAGAGAACAGTGCCCATCCTGACCTCCAGTTCTTGCTCCTTCCTCCCAAGACTGCACAGCGCAAGATCAGGGAAATCGTCCAGCAGGTGAAGCAGCAGGAGCAGAAACACGCTCAGGGAGCCCCAGCCTCGCAGCAAAGCAAGTGAGGCTCCCGCCTGCTGGCCCACACCGCCCAATGAATGTAACCCCACCACCACCGGACCGCCCCAGCAGGTCAGAGCAAACCAAAGACCTCCCAGAGCCTCCTTCCCACTGCCCAGGGCTCTGCGAGCATGCGCAGTGGAGGGATGCAGGGAGGCCTCTCCATCCCACAGCCTCCCCCTTAACTCCATCACTTCCTGACGCTATCCCTTTAGTTGGACTAACATAGGCAGAGAAAGTTTTGTATTTTTTATTTCCCCCAAGCCACCTATTCTCACCTAGGCATGGCTGGAGGAGCTCACCCAGCACAGGGTGGGGGCTGCAGCCACACAGCTTGATGCACATCGATTTTTTTTTTTTCTTCTTTTTTTTTTTAAGGACTAATGTATCAATAACAAAACTAACAACAGGGTTTGAGTTTTGGAAGAATTCTTTTTAATTTTTTTTAATTCTATTTTAAAGGGGTCAGGGGAGAAGGTTGGTTGTTTTTAGCAAGAGCAGGCTTTTCTAGAGTTTTAAGGGAAGGAGCTAGTCCATTGGTTCTGTAATGCACAGTAGAGCAGAGACATAGGATTGCCCACAGGGAAAAAAATAAATGAGCATTAAAAAGCAATTCCTTAAGGGCTTTGAGAAGAGCAGTGCCTGTATGAGCCAACAGAAGGGATACCGTCTCCTAAGAGAGGATTCTCTCTTTCACATGCCCTTTCCTCTTTGCTTCACAGAATTGTAACGGGGGTTGCATACATTCTGTCCTCCCTTTCCATCTCTACTGTCTGTCCTCCCTCTCTCTCTGCATCACTGCCCCACACAGCAATGCTGGGCACTAACATCCCTGGAACACGATGGGCGGCACCAGCCCTGCCCACCTTGAACTCGGATCTTTGGGGAAGTACCTTTGTTGCAGGGAGAGGAGGGTGAAATGGGGGGGAGGGAAAACCCGAGTTTTACAAGAGGTTGTAAGCCCCGGACCTGGAAAAACATCTAGCAAAATGATTTTGAAACTGAAGAATCAACCCCACGTGACACATGTACACACACACACTCACACACAAACTACCTCAGGTTTTCGTACCTCAGCACCTTGCGCTTGTGTTTCCCTCTTAGAGATTTTGTATGCCTTGTAAAACTGATAGTTGGAGCATTTTTTTTATTTTTTTAATAAAAATGAGTTGGAAAACTATCTTGATCAAGTCAGCTGCGAGGTGGGAGAAGGAAACCATCCCACGTGTCCCAGAGCTCTTCCATCGTCTCCTTCTGCTAGCTGAGAGCCAGTGGCCATTCCTTCAGAGAAAGCTTGAGAAACGTTTGAAAAGAAAAAAAAAAAAAACACCACCAACAAAAAACTCACACACAGACACAAAATCAACAAAGGAACAACTATAAGAAAAGGTAGAAAAAACAGCCATGAGCAAAAGTGGTTAAACTCGAAGGCCAAGAGGAGGGAGAGGTGCAACGTGCCACCAGCTGCGTGTGCCGGAGCCAGCACCAGACCCCGGGGCTGTGACGTGATCTTTTTCCTCTACTGCAAAATTTGCTGTGACAAACCAACCCAATGACAACAACAAAAGAAATATATCCAGCTAACAAGAGCCTGAGCTCGCTGTCTGTTGCTTTCTTTCAAGTGCCTTGCATTAGTGGTGGCCTTGCTGAGATTAGGGTGAAGGCTTCTCCACAGCTACCCCTGCGGCACTGGGCAACCAGAGCTGACCTGCTGCAGGGTGAAGAGGGAGGATGGGGGAGAAGTACTTTCCAAGCATCACCAGGTGCAGCTTTTACCCCAGGGAGGTTTTGCCATCACAAAGCCACCTCTTCCCCACAAGGTTTGGGTCTCTCCACAGTTGGTTAGCAAAGCTGAAGCAATGCTGTGGCACTGCTACAGGTATTAATGGCAAGTTAATCACGCTCGTGTAGCTGGAAAACTTGGTGCCCCTGCCCAGCCCCACACTGCTCTACTAGATAGTGTGGTCTCAGCAGCCACAGGGAGGATGGAAGGGCAACACTGAAAGGGGAAAGGACCAGAGTGGGGAGTGGGGCTTTGTTGTCCCTTGCACGAAATGGTGGCAGAAGTAGGGCTGTGCCTAGGCATTGTGTGACATGATGGATGCCACGATTGAGGCAAATAAGCCCCCAGAGCTATGCTCTTTCCCTCCCACCCATCAGCTTCTGAGGACCTAGTATTGCTGGAGAGGTGTCCCCTGCACTGTAACTCCTGGTAGCACCAAAACACGTTACTGGTCATGCCCATGTGTTTTGGAAAGGCAGAGGGAACAACAGCAGCACCCCCACCTCACCCCAGCCCTGCAGACTGATGATGCAGCTGTGCTGATCCACAATACAGACAAACCACCTGATCAGCTTTCCCTAGAGAGCAGATCTTCAGGCAAGGAGCAGCCCTGGGAAGCTTGACTGTGCCTACAGTGACAGAGGGGATGTCCCCAAAATCACAATGTTTGCCCCAGAGCTGAGGAGATGTCCCGTCACCAGCCAGCCATCACCTAATAGCACTGTCATTGTGCCATGATAGAAACAGAGTCAGCCCCGCTGAGGCTGCACCTGGCATACTGGGTTCAGCTTTGGGCCCCTCAATCCAAGGAGGACATTAAGTGCTGGAGCGTGTCCACAGAAGGGCAACAAAGCTGGTGAAGGAAGGATATGAAGAACAAGTGTGGTGAGGAGCAGCTGAGTGTTTAGCCTGGAGGAGGCTGAGGCTCTTTGGTCTCTTCTCCCTAGTAAGAAGTGATAGGATGAGAGGAAATGGCCTCAAATTGCACCAGGACACAGAGAGGTTGAGGTTGGGTATTATGGAAAAATTCCCTGCTGCAAGAGTAGTCATGTACTGGAACAAGCTGCCCAGGTAAATGGTGGAGCCACCATCCCCAGAGATGTTTGAGAACCATGCTGATATGGCACTTCAGGGCATGGGTTAATGGCCGTGGTGGTGTTGGTTTGATGGCTGGACTCAAGGTCTTTGCCAACCAAAACAATTCTGTGACTCTATTCATAGGAAGAAATATTTGAACATGCGGCTTCCAACCCAGCTTTGCGGCAATGTTTCCTCCATTGCTGATAAATGAAAGACCTGAGATCCAAAAAGTGGGGGAAACAAAAAACAAACACACAGAAGAAAAGGAAAACCACCAAGATTAAACTGATCTAGCTGGGCTGACCATACTGGAGTGAGAACTGGCCCCAGCTCTTCATCTGACACTGACATGTTCCAGCAGCAGCGCTGACCCTGGCAGGACATGTGTCTGTAGCCTGGCACATTGGCCACTGCCACAGCAGTACAGCCACCCAGTGCTGGACAGCTTGTGCTCACCAAGCTGTGTCTTACTAGCAAGTCTACCAAGACCCAAAATGCAGTTTCGTGCTGCACTTCTACTGGGACTGCCCTTGCTCATCTCACTGTGAGCAACATCCCGATTGTCCCTTGAGGATGTGATGACAGTGGCTCCAGGCTTTTGTGCTCTTGACTCCCATCCTGCCCCAAACCAGCCTCCTAGATGTAAGGGATTTTTTTTTCTCCAGTTAAAAAGCCAAAAATCTCTTTTTCATGAGCAGGAAGTTTCATTCCAGAAAGTTTCATTCCAGAAAGCCTCTTTATATAAGTTACATATTTTAATAAAAAGAAATAAATATTTCTCTTTTCACATTAGATAACTCCCTGGACACGGCAGGGTGGGGGGAAGCAACCAACAAACCAGGAAGCCACCCCAGCTACAGGGGCTTCACTATGGATTTGTTACAAATCAAAGGACGGTCAATGCTTGCTTTCTATGGTCATCACAAATCCAGTTTCAGGAATCAAGTTGATCATAGATGTTCCAGAGACAGAAAAATCTCTCCTTGAGGAAACAGTAGTTAAGCACGTTTTCCTTGGGAGGTAAGTTCAGCCAATACACCTGGTACCACCACAGGCGAGAGTCCCATTTGTCCATGGTGTGGCCACATGTGCTGCAAGTTACAAGCATCCCTCAGACATCCATGACACAGGTTCACAGCGTTTGTTCTTAACCGTTCCCGTGATGAGGTCACAGCTATCTTCCTGGCTTGCACTTAAGGTGCATTACCTAATTTCAAAGAGAGTGACTGTCTCCAAAATCAGGAAGAAAGCCCCAAAATTAACCACTACTTCATAGACTAAGGAGGCAAATCTGTGTGCCTGCTGCCTTTTCAAAACAAGATCCTAGCAAAGTAACTAAAGCAGGAGTTAGCCACCCCCAGGTGATCACAGTGTTACTCTAGTAGTGCACGTCTCACAGCAGCTGCTGATGGATTATTTCCCACACCATCTTCTTGCGGAAGTAAGGCATGTGATTCTGGAAAGGAAAGAAAAAGCCATGGAACAGGAAGTGGTGGCAGACAGAGGCAAAATGCACAAGCACCCCACGAGCTTTTGAGCGTGGAGTTCCTTTAACACTCACCTTTGGCTACAACGTGGCTTTCAGCCACACGGCTCCTAGGAGGGTGAACTAACGACCCAACAAACCCAGACTGACCTGACTCCACAGCAGCTATGAGCACTGCAGTAACAGACCACAGCACTGGGAAATAACCAGGCTCTTAATGGGTCAGAGAGGCTGGAACCCATTTCTCTAGAACATGCAGAGGCCAGATGCCACAAATCCACTGGCTGCTCTGTCTTCCCCAAGAGGAACCTCACAGCTTCTGCTAGGAAGCAGATGCCAGATGTAAAGATGGAGAAGACAGCTCTGTCCTGCTCAGCCCATGTGGAAGTTCCAACCCAAGCAGCTATGCACAAAAACCAGAGAGGTACAAAAGCTCAGCCCCTTCCCCGACACAATTAACAGCTGCTGCAGAACCTCCCTGGCTCTTGTATATGTGCCAAAAGCTCTGGAGCTGCTCACAGCCTTCACTAACCTGAGTAAAGGTGGTGGCTCTGTCCCTGGAGATGTACTCAGCATATTTGCACATGAACACCCCACAGTCACTTCCATTGGATTGCTGAGGGATCTCCTAATGAATGCAAAGCAGATGAAGAATTTCACACTCTGGTGACAGAAGAGCCATTTGGCAGCTGCACACATTCCCCAGGTCAGCAATTCCTCACCAGACACCCATGAACTTCTTTGCATCATCCATCTCCCACTGCTGGACATAAGGAATAGACCCAAGGCACTGCACATCATCCTTGCCCTCTCCCTCTTCCACTGAGAGGTCACAAGCCACATTCTGGGCAGGCTGATAAGGGAGAGAAGCTTCTGCCTAGCAGGTGTCTGGAGCTTGGCACACTGCTGTTTCCTCCATCAAGCCTTTAGATGCAGTGCTTTGTATTCTCAACTGGCTGAGAACCATCAGCTCAATGCTTTGCTTTTGCACGTGTCAGGCTCTGTGCTCCAACATTCTCTGACCGCAACTAAACAGATTGTTCAGAGAGACACGCAAAATGGGGGCCAGACCAGAACCTGTGGCAGACTCATTAGGAACAGCATCAAGTCTCCAGCCAGCAAGCAGAGGCACTGCTTCAGGAGCACATCCCATGGTTCCTGCTCCACCTCCAGTATGAGGTGGCACCATAAGAATATGAGATGCTCATGGACATTCTCTTAAGGGCTTAGACCTACTGAAAAGTGCTAAGACTTTTGTGATCAGCAGCTCTGGTTCGGAGTTCAAAGCCAAGCAGTGCTCACATACATGGGATTCCATGCTGCGAAGAGTCCACTCTGAAGAAGTCAGCTCCAGGTTTCTTTTCTCGTGGCTTTCTTCTCGCAGGTACTGACTGTGGAAAACAAAACCAAATCTCACACACACTGGGTTCACCTCTGGAAGAACAAATGTTAAAGCTCTTGGGCTCAGGCCTCTCGTTGAGGAAGTGCCCAGGCCACTAGCTGCTGGAAGAATGCTCTGAGGAAGCAATTATTTGAAGCAGGCATCTGTCCTGATGAGAAAGTCAAAAACATCAGTAACACCCAGTAAAGGCATGAGAGCACTCTACAATCAACACGATGAGCTATACCAGTCAGGGAGTGGGGGGAAGTCCCCATACAAGACAGATTAAAAGAGCTACAAATCAAATATTTTTTTCACATTTACAAGAACTGTGAAGGCTTGCAGTCATTGTTGCAGAAACAAAATCCAGAAACTTTCTTATAAGTCACAACACAAAAGCATCAACTGAGCAGTTACTTACAACAGAGTCTGACAAATCTTGTCCCCTCTCTGTCCCATTGAATCGTAGTATTTGATGGTCTTCCTTCTGACATCTATGACCTGTTATTTGAAGGTCACTGTTAGACAAAAGCACAACCTTGTCCAGCACACAGAACTAAACCTAAATTACTTTTCCTGTGAGTTTTTCCTCCCTCCAATTAAAGCCAGTGTGACTCACCACTAGTGCCCAGTGCATCCTCAGGTGAATGGGCACGAAGATGAGGTCCTGTTGGAACAGATCCACACCTCTGGTCCACCTTCTTACTGCTGTGTAGCCCCCAGAGATTAATTTTGGGTAGAAGAAAGTACTAAATGCATGGACTGCTGCGAATCCCTCCTTCTTATTTCTTTCTGCAATAAGACTCATGTAGAAATTGATGACCTGTACCAAAAGATGTACTTGAGATGTAAAGTAAGGCATGAGCTTAACAAAAGGAAAACAGCAACACATCTCTGGTGGCCACCATTATGTGCTGAGAATGTGGCACTTGGTTTCTTCTCCACCTGCCACCTGTTGCAGTAACCTTAACTATCTCCTGAAAGATGCCTCATACAAGTGGAAAAAACCTTCCAGAAGCACCAGACCCTGAAGTCCCTAAATTAAGAACTGCATGGACACTTGTAGTCTCTGCAGGACAGGTTGTTGAGGAACTCTGCAAAGCCTTGTGCAGGCAATGCAGGGGCACTGAAAAATCACTACTGGATTCAAATACCACTGAGCTGCAGCTGCTTTACCTCATCGTTCAGCCACCGATGCTCCCTCAGTGTGCCAATGTCCTCACGCGTGACCTTCAGTTTGAAGGCACTGCTCAAGATCTCATCGGGCTCACCTCTGCCAAAGGCAGCATGGACCTCTCTCTCCAAGGCCTGAAATGAACAATGAGATGGGGAAGCACTTGTGAAACAGAGAATTGAGCATCTGTGGGCAGCTTTCGACTCAAACAAGGCCTGGAAATCAAGCTCAGGTGAGACAGCCAACAGCACATTCTTATTGGTTGATTTGGTTCAGCATCCTAACTTGGAACTTCAGAGCCCAGGTTTGCTGCAATTTGTTTTCACAAAGGAAGCTGATCTAAACCATGTGCAGTCACAGACACACCAAAGCAAACGAAAAAAAAAAAGGAGCAGAAGTTCAGCAAACACCTTTCCTACAGCCTGCAACCCTCACAGTACCATGGATGAAGCCAACCACAGCAGGTATTCTCCCTCCTAAGGCAGGGGCCTGGCAGAACTGGCAGGTGGGGACTTCAAAGGGCACCAAAGGAGGAAACTGAGGAGCTACATTGGAGTCAGGCCCAGGCTGTGTGTGCAATTGCTGTCCTATGGATGGTTCTGCCTAAGTTTGCTTAGACTTTTTCTCTAACACTGTTAGCTATGGTACCTCTGTGAGCACAGAAAAGCGTTCTGCTGGCTTCTCCAGTCTTAGGAATTTATTTTCTTCAGACTCAAGGCCAGTTGATTTTCTGGACACAACAGGTGCCAGATGTAATTGGAATAGTGCCTCTTCTGAGAGTTCAGCTCCATACTGTCCCTGTTAGACAAATGGACATGAGTGTAGCAAGTAACCACAGGATTGCTTACTCAGGGATAGTAACAGAAACTCTTGCTCATGGAGAAAATGGAAAGGATTTTGTATACACAACCAACCAGCAAACTCCAAAGCTACATTTTGTTGACGACTCCATTCCAACTGTGCACCCACATAGTGCTGCACTCAAACTAAAGGTAGTGAGAGATGAAGAGTGTTAGTTTGGCTTGGACTGGTATTAAGAATCCCAGCAAAGCCTCCAGATGGAGATGTTGTGTTGAGATGAGTATTTCTGATTTCCATAATGAAATGTTTTTTTATCTAAGTCCTGACCAGAGATTAAAGTCGAAGAGATGTACATCCCACCTCATGAAACAAGACAGGACTAAAGACACCACACTCAAGCTTTGCAGGTCATGCACAAGCATGTGCATGAAAGACTCTGAATCTCTACTCTATTAAAAGGGCAGAACAAAATTAGTGGTGCAGTGTCCATAAACACAGTTAACAGCAGTAGAAACCCTTTGTGATAGCATTGCTCATCAAATAATGATCCAGCTTTCCCTGAGAAAAAACAACTGGGCCAAATACCTACGCTGTAGAGTGAGTAATGTAAGTGAAGAGCACAAACAGTTCTGATCAAAGAGCTGTATTTTGCTAAAAAGTGTAATAACGAATAATAGACGCTTACCCCTGCAGTGACTGCTTTCACTGGTCTTCCCTCTTCCTGGGAGTTTTCTGCTGGTGTGTAGTACCTGTGAGGAGAGAGAGAGAAAGAAGCAAGGTGTGTATCAGTACTGCCCCAGAAAATTCTCAAGAATTCACCTTTTGGATAAAAATGCTTTTCCAGGGCTGATTCTGACTAGAGCCTCAGTCGCACACATGAACACGTGACACCATTATCTCAGCTTCCAGCACCATTCCTTCATAGCAGCAACACTGGGATAGAATGAAGAGCCAGAAGCTTTCCAAACCACCTTCCATCTCCATGTGCCAGACTCCTTTTGTTTCTCTTTATCAGTTCCATTATTTGGACAACAGGGACACAATGAGCACTTCCTCTAACAAGTGCTTTCTGATCTATGAGTAATAAACACTGCAGGCTAGATGTTATACTGCCAGGTATAACATACACTCACATCCAAATAGAGTCAGCTTCTGGAAACTAAGACCAGCACAATAAATTAAAAATGGGACAGCTACAGGATGTTTACTTGCCTTCTATGGGCTAATCAACAGAGTGACTATCCCCATTTGGAGAGGATTACCATTACAACCATGCAGACTCTTGTGATGGGTTTAGGAGT
>WBNM01015763.1:17726-30744 GCA_013399055.1 Ramphastos sulfuratus | reverse complement strand
GCCTTAGTGGAGTTAGAGGATGGCTGGAGTGGATCACCTGAAAGGTCTTTCTCCACCAACCAATCCTGTGATTCTCTTTTGAATTGCAAAACTCAGATGAAGTGGAATGGTTGTGATTCCTGTGTGGATCTCATTTAGGAAGGCATCAAAGAGTTCATTTATATTTCCATTGAAGTGTCATTTGCTCAGAACTGTCTCCCAAAGCTCACATTATTCCCTTCTTATTTATTTCCAACTCCAGGCCTCATTTCTACACCTTATATATTGAAGAACCAGATTCTTCTGGTCATTCCTCTGGACCAGTCAGTGCCAGTGTAAGTGGGTTTGGTGTTTTTCTTAGGCTAAATCACACAAGAAATGGTCCCATAGCATCAGCTTAACTAACTTATCATCCTCCAGGCTTGGACAGCACAGATCAAACATTCCCATGCTTGTTTTGTGACTCCTTGCATGTGTGTGAATCAAAAGAGCTCTAAACCAAACAGNCCTCACAGCAGAGCTGCTGCAGCCCTCTCAGCATCTTGGTGGCCTCCTCTGCACTGGCTCCAACACTTCCATGTCCTTCCTGTGCTGGGGGCTCCAGAACTGCACACAGGACTGCAGCTGGGGTCTGAGGAGAGCAGAGCAAAGGGGCAGAATCCCCTCCCTTGTTGTAATGGAGCTGGTTTGTCTCACAGGTGATCAAAGCCTTACAGGTGGCAGATCAAGCCCTGGGGATGCTGATGGATGGACTGAAGCAAAGAAACCTGCACAGATGTGCAAACCTCATTGTTCTGGCTGATCATGGTAAGGGCCCTGGGCTGGGTTTTCAGCTGAGGCTGAATGAGTCAATGATCTGTTCCTCTGGGTACTGTGGGTGTGATGTCAGATGTGTACTATGGAGAGCAGTGGCATCCCTCTGGGGCTGGTACTGGGACCAGTGCTGTTTGACATCTTTCTGGGTGACAGGGGCAGTGAGATGGAGGCAGCCTCAACAGGTCTGCAGATGACACCAAGCTGTGTGGTGCAGCTGACACTGGAGGGCAGGGATCCATCCAGAGGGACCTGGACAGGCTGCAGAGGTGGCCCCAAGGCAACCTCAGGAAGCTCAACAAGGCCAAGGGCAATCCCAAGCACAAATGCAGGCTGGGTGAGGAGTGGATTTGGAGCAGCCCTGCAGAGAAGGCCTTAGGGGTGCTGTTTGATGGGTGCTTGACATGAGCCAGCACTGGTCAGTAACAGCCCAGAGGCAGCTGTGTGCTGGCTGCAGGCAGAGCAGGGAGAGCAGCAGCACAGGGAGGGGATTCTGCCCCTCTGCTCTGCTCTGCTCAGCCCTCACCTGCAGCACTGCCTCCAGCTCTGGGGAACCAGCACAAGAAGGACCTGGAGCTGCTAGAGAGGGTCCAGAGGAGATGACCAGAGGACAGGAGCACCTCCCCCATGGGGACAGGCTGAGGGGGTTGGGGCTGTTCAGCTTGGAGAAGAGAAGGCTCCAGGGAGACCTCAGAGCAGCCTTCCAGTACCTGAAGGGGACCTTTAGGAAAGTTGAGGAGAGACTTTTTACAAGGACAATGGCTGTGAGCTTGAAGAGGGGAGAGTGAGAGTGGAGATGAGGAAGAAATTCTTGAGAGGGAGGGTGGTGAGACACTGGCACAGGCTGAGGGTGGTTGGTGAAACACTGGCACAGGTTGAGGCTGGTGAGACACTGGCACAGGTTGCTCAGGGAGGTTGTGGAGCACAGAAGCACCAAACGTGATCTTTGATTTTTGATCACATTGGTGATTCTGTGCTCCACAACCTCCCTGGAGGTCTTCTGTGCTCCACAACCTCCCTGGAGGTGTTCAAGGCCAGGCTGGATGAGGCCCTGAGCAAGCTGTGCTGGGGGGAGGTGTCCCTGCCCATGGCACTGAATGAGCTTTAAGGTCCCTTCCAACCCAACCCATTCCAGGGCTCTGTGACTCTGTGTGTTTCCCAGGTTTAAGCCATTTTGTACTTGACTTTGATTTCCTTGCCATGTGTTGTACATCAAAAGTAGCTCTCCACACTGTCTCCCAGGGATGGAGGCAACCTCCTGCCAGCAGCTGGAGCCCTTGGCTGACTACCTGGAGCAGGCTGAGTTCCACATTTACGAGGGTCCTGCGGCTCGCGTTCGAGCGCTGAACGTCCCAGAGGACTATTTCACCTGTGAGTCTGGGTGAAGGGTGGGATGGCACAGTCAGGGCAACAGAAAGAAATGAAACCCTGAGGAAAGCCATCTGGAGTCCTGTGTGCAGCTCTGGAGCCCCCAGCACAGGAAGGACATGGAAGTGTTGGAGCCAGGCCAGAGGAGGCCACCAAGATGCTGAGAGGGCTGCAGCAGCTCTGCTGTGAGGACAGGCTGAGAGAGTTGGGGCTCTGCAGCCTGGAGAGGAGAAGGCTTCCAGGAGAGCTTGGAGTGGCCTTGCAGGATCTGAAGGGGGCTCCAGGAAGGCTGGGGAGGGATTATTGACAAGGACTGGGAATGCCAGGAGGAGGAGGAATGGGTTTGAAGTGTCAGAGGGGAGATTGAAAGTGGATGTTAGGAGGAAGTTGTTTGCAGTGAGGGTGGTGAGACACTGGCACAGGTTGCCCAGGGAGGTCTTCTGTGCTCCACAACCTCCCTGGAGGTGTTCAAGGCCAGGTTGGATGAGGCCTTGAGTGACCTGTGCTAGTGGATGGTGTCCCGGCCTATGGCATGGGCTTGAAACTCGCTGATCCTTGAGGTCGCTTCCAACCTTCCCATTCTATGATTCTATGAAGAGGAAGCAGAGTGAGCAGCTCCTGTGCCACTCACCCAGTTTAAACAGCCAAGGGAGCTGTTTGGTTTCTGGTGGTGTTGTTTTAACAAGCACAGCCCCTGGAGATTGAGTGGAGGGTTACAAAAGCTTGCTGCAGGCTCTGATTTGCTTTTTCTTGTCATCTGGAGAGTAAAGTAAAGATGATGAAGACCTGATGAAGCTTCCTAAGAGCATTCTCTGTGCAGTGCTGGGACACTCAGGCTTCTGGAAGCAGTTGCTGTTTCTGCCTGACTCCTACATTAAGCCATAGCTGAGCCCTTCAGCTGGAATCACAAAAGGATACAAAACTGAGAGGCTGTGAGCTGCCTGACTTGGATTAGATACTGTGCTACCAGGCTCTACAGAAAGGGGAAAAAGCAACTGCCTTGAACCTTTCTGCATCAAGGAGGAGACTGGAGGGCAGGCAAATCATAGAGGTGCTCTGGTTAGTGAGTTTGTAGAGTTCAGAAAATGTCCCCCAAGGCAGAGCTGGGACCCCACTGTGCTTTCTCTTTTCCAGTTGACATTTGTAGGTACAATGTGTGTGCAGCATGCAGCTTGCCTTGGCTTAGGCAGAAGGCACTCCTCTGACAGCAGCAGTGAGAAGCAGAGGGGGCAATGACCACACTTTGGGTGCCTTACCCTCACTGTAACCATTCCCTCAGCTCCTCTAACAGGCTTACTTTTTCTGAAGGGATTTTCATTCTGTGCAGTACTTAGATTTGGTTTTTTTAGAATGCTTATGTCAAAAGGTGAAAGTCTCTCTGACAATGTGGGAGGTAGAACTCCTGAGCCAGCTTGGGTTTGTCTCTGGCTGCTGCTGGAAGTGGAGTGCAAGGTGAGTGCTGGCAGGGGGAGAGGAGAAGGTGCTGTGCCATAGCTCCCTGCAGGCTGTCTGGGTGCACTCCCAGAGCTGGGTGCTTCACACAGGGCACAAAGCACTGCTGCCCATGGCAGGGTGTGGGCACCACCATCTTGGCAGGCTGAGCCAGCTCTCCAGACAAAAAGCATGCTGACAGGTTTTGGACCTTGATCTGTTTGGTTGTCTCTTAATTAATCCATCTTCTCTTTCTAACAGTTGACTCAGAAGGAATTGTTAAAAACCTCACAGTGAGTAAATATTTTCCTCATTTTTCCTCCTAGTTCTCAATGAGAGGCTGATCAGGAAGCACAGTTTGGGAGCTCCTGGGACTCAGCGCCACTTTAAACAGTGCAGTGACTGCAGTGTGCCACAGGAGGCCAGAGGTGGTGCACCAAGGCTTGCCAGGGACACCTCAGCTCAGGGCAGAAGTTTCCAGCACTTCACTTGGGCAGAGCAGAAGGGGCTGGCTTCACCTGGAGACAGCAGAACACAACCAGAGGTGCTCTGGATAAAGCTGCTCTGTGTGGTACTCTGCCAGCAGAAGTAGGGAAGAGATTGTGAGGCCATGTTCAGGTTTGAGCCCCAAGGACACTGAGGGGCTGGAGCATGCCCAGAGAAGGGCACCAAAGCTGGTGAAGAGTCTGGAGAGCAGGGCCTGGGGGGGGAGCAGCTGAGGGAGCTGGGGGTGTGCAGTGTGGAGCAGAGGAGGCTGAGGGCAGAGCTCATTGCTCTCTGCAGCTCCCTGAGAGGAGGGGGTTGGGGTCTGCTCCCTAGGCTCAGGTGGTAGAAGGAGAGGAACTGGCCTGGAGTTGTGCCAGGGGAGGGTTAGGTTGGAGAGGAGATAAAATTTATCTGCTGCAGGAGTGGTGAGGGACTGGCACAGGCTGCCCAGGGAGGTGGTGGAGGTGTTAAAGAAATGTGTGGCCATGGCACCTGGGGCCATGGTTTGATGGCCTTGGTGGCTGTGAGCTGCTGCTTGGACTGGGTGATCTCAGAGGGCCTTTCCAGCTGAAACAATTCTGTGGTTCTATGGTAAAGGGCATCTCAGAGCTCTGGACCACAACCACTGCACCCAGACTAGGTTAAAACTACTTCTCCACATCTCAGATAAGGATACTGTGGCCTGCACTGGCACAGGGTGCTTTAGAGGCTGGGAATGTAAGTAGGAAAGGGGAATTTTAGGGAAATCAATAGGGGAACAGGCTGCAAGGGTTATTAAACATGAGCCACAAGCAGCCTCTGACAAGAAAGACCTGAGCTTAGGCACAAGAAAGAAGGTTCAGTCAATACTTGACTTGTTCCTACTCTAAGTGTCTGATTCTGGAGGTCAGGCTGGGAAGGCAGCACCAGGTAAGGTGGGCCTTTGGCTCTTGTGGGGTCACTTATTGGTGGGACCACACCTTGAATGCTGGGCTCAGATTTGGGCCCCTCACTGCAGGAGGGGCACTGAGGTGCCGGAGCAGGTCCAGAGAAGGGCAACAAAGGTGAGGAAGGGTCTGGAGAGCAGGGCTGGGGAGGAGCAGCTGAGGGAGCTGGGGGTGTGCAGTGTGGAGCAAAGGAGGCTGAGGGCAGAGCTCATTGCTCTCTGCAGCTCCCTTAGCTGGACTGAGGTGGGGGATGGGCTCCTCTGTATAGCACAAGTGATAGGACAGGGGGAAATGGTCTCTGGTTGCACCAGGGGAGAGTTAGGTCAGATATGAGAAAAAACTTCTTCACTGAAAGGGTTGTCAAAGCCTGGCACAGGCTGCCCAGGGAGGTGGTTGAGTGCCCATCCCTGTAGGTGTTCCAAAGACACAGAGCTGTGGTGCCCAGGGCTTAGCAGCAGCCTCAGCTGAGCCAGAGAATGCTTGGACACAAGGATCCCAAAGGCCTTTCCCCACCAGAACAGTTCTGTGGATTTAGGTGTGCTGCACTGGACTGGCCCCCACACTGCCCATTCTCCTGGCTCTGATATGCATGGGTGTAGCTCTCCAGGGCAGGTGGAGGTGCCTGTGTCACCAGGCCACTGCTCACTGTGGCTGTGGCAGCTGAACTCTGAGGGGTGCAGAGCATGGTGGAAGCCAAGGGCAGCCCAAGGCTGCTCCTTTCAGCGAGCTGAGGTGTGGCAGTGCAGGGGTTTGGGTACCCAGAGCAGTGCCTGGGGCTCTTTTGGTGCTCAGGAGATGCGCTGATACCTGTGGGAGAAATGTGGTGATGAACTAACAGGTAGGGAAGTGTCCTTGTGTGTTTCTCTGCATTTCTGACAGTGAGGCAGAGGTGACAGCTGCTGTAGCTGCCTGCCCCTGAAGGCAGTGAGAACCTAAGAGCACAGCCTTTATGCCCCAGCAGATGCAGGGGCAGGATGTCAGTGGCTGGGAACAGCAGAAGGAGCTTCTCCAGTGCTGCATCCCCAGTGTGTGACAGTGAAAGGGGCACAGCACAATCTGAAAGTTTCAATCCCAGCTGGAACTGCAGCTGCTGCCAATGGCAGAGATGTGACATTGCAGCCTTGTAGGAATAGTCTGCTGTGAGGACATTCCTCTTCTTTATTCATAAATCCTTGGCCTATTTTGTTCCTTCCAGGCTCTTGGAATGAAGGTTTGGGGCAGGGAGTTGTGTGTTCTTGTATAATAATTTCTGATCAATAGACATGNAATCCCCTCTCAGCCTTCTCCTCTGCAGACTCAGCAGCCCCAGGTCCCTCAGCCTCTCCTCACCAGGCGGTGCTCAGTCCCCTCAGCATCCTCACAGCCCTCCCTTGGACTCTCTCCAGCAGGTCTCTGTCCCTCTTCAACTGGGGAGCCCAAAACTGAAGGCAGTACTCAAGATGAGGTCTGACCAGGGCAGAGTAGAGAGGGAGGAGAACCTCCCTGCATCTGCTGGACACACTCTTCCTAATACACCCCAGGACCCCATTGACCCTCTTGGCCACCAGGGCACATTGCTGCCCATGGATGTTCTCCAGCAGCACTCCCAGGTCCCTCTCCGGGGGCTGCTCTGCAGCAGGTCCCCTCCCAACATCAGCCCTTAGGATGTGTTCATTTCCTGTACTTGCCCCTTCCCTTAGACTGTTGTCTGTAGCATGGGCTGGTCCCCTGGGCCAGCAAACCCACTGAGTCCTTATTTTTCATGTTCCTGGATTCCAGCCTGCCCCTTTGATGATCCTCACTCTCATTTCACATGTTGATGCCATTTTGTGCAGAGTATCAAGTCACAGAATCACAGAGTGTTGGGGGCTGGGAAGGATCTCTGGAGATCACAGTATCACAGTATCAGCAAGGTTTGAAGAGACCTCAAAGATCATCAAGTCCAACCCATTACCACAGACCTCAAGACTAGACCATGGCACCAAGTGCCACGTCCAAACCTGCCTTGAACACCTCCAGGGACGGTGACTCCACCACCTCCCTGGGCAGCCCATTCCAGTGGGGAATGACTCTCTCAGTGAAGAACTTTCTCCTCACCTCCAGCCTAAACTTCCCCTGGCACAGCTTGAGACTGTGTCCTCTTGTTCTGGTGCTGGTTGCCTGAGAGAAGAAAGCAACCTCCTGCTGGCCACAACCACCCTTCAGGTAGTTGTAGACAGCAAGAAGGTCTCCCCTGAGCCTCCTCTTCACCAGGCTAAACAATCCCAGCTCCCTCAGCCTCTCCTCATAGGGCTTGTGCTCGAGGCCTCTCACCAGCCTCGTTGCCCTTCTCTGGACACGCTCAAGCACCTCAATGTCCTTCTTAAATTGAGGGGCCCAGAACTGGACACAGTACTCAAGGTGTGGCCTAACCAGTGCAGAGTACAGGGGGAGAATGACCTCCCTGCTCCTGCTGGCCACACTATTCCTGATGCAGGCCAGGATGCCATTGGCCTTCTTGGCCACCTGGGCACACTGCTGGCTCAAGCCCAACCAGTCCAACCACCCTGCCAATGCAGGATCACCCAGGGCAGGGCCCATAGGAACATGTCCAGGTGGAAAGTCTCCAGAGAAGGAGACTCCACAGCCTCTGGGCAGCCTGCTCCAGGGCCCCAGCACCCTCACAGCAAAGTTTTCCCTCAGGTTCTAGATATTAGAGTTGAAGATGTAGATCAAAGTGCAGGCATGGTGCAACCTGTACTGCCTGTGTGGTGAAACAGGTCCTGCTCTGCCCTCCCCAGCTTCCAGCAGCTTCTCCCCTCAGCACTGCAGATGTTCTGTGTTGCCTCAGTGCTGGATCCCAGCTTAGGAACAACACTTCCCAAACACTGCCAGGAGCCTGGCAGCCAGCAGTGGTTCCTGATGTGCAGCACATCACAGGGTTTTCATGAGGCTCTTGGTGCCAAGGCCACTCACTGCAGGGCTGCTGGCACAACACAGCACAGCAGAGTGGCCTTCAGCTGGCAGCTGAGCCCTGGGCAGCAGGCAGCAGGCTTGGGGCAGAGAGGCTGCAGAGCTGCATGGCAGAGAAGGACCTGAGGGTGTTGCCTGGTGGCTGAGCATGTGTGCTTTGCTGCTCAGGATGGCCAAGGGCATCCTGGCCTGGGTCAGGAATAGTGTGGCCAGGGGTGGGATTGTGCCCCTCTGCTCAGCACTGCTGAGGCCACCTCTGGAACACTGGGTTGTGGGTTGGGCCCTTCACTATAACAAGGAATTGAGGGGCTGGAGCAGGTCCAGAGAAGGGCAGCAAAGCTGGGGAACAGCCTGGAGAACAGGGCTGAGGAGGAGCACCTGAGGGAGCTGGGGGTGTGCAGTGTGGAGGAGGCTCGGGGGAGACAGCCTCTACAGGTCCCTGAAAGGAGGCTGGAGCCAGTTAGGGGTTGGGCTCTTCTCACATGCAACAAGTGGCAGGACAAGAGCAAACAGCCCCAAGCTGTGCCAGGGGAGGTTCAGGTTGGGTATCAGGAACAATTTCTCCCCAGCAAGGGTTCTCAGGCCCTGGCACAGGCTGCCCAGGGAGGTGCTGCAGTCCCCATCCCTAGAGGGGTGTCAGAGCTGCATGGATGTGGTGCAGAGGGAGGCTGTTTGGTGGCAGTGGTTGGCAGCAGTGGGGGGGCTGTGAGCTCTGGGGGGTGAGCTCAGAGGTCTCTTCCAGCCTCACCAGTTCTGTGGTTCCATGATTTATATGGCATTGGAGTACCTGTTCATGCAGCTACAGCCCAGCAGTCTGCTCTCTGAGGTGTTCTTGGGTTTCTTTGTTATTTATTGGCTGGTGGTGGAAATAATCTGCCAGGGAAGGTTGTCATCTCAGCTAGCAGCTGTCAGTGACATTGGCAGGGGCACAGTGCCTAGGAGGACTCTCCCCACTGTGCCTTGCTGTACCTGGTACAGTTAAGATTTCCAAAGCTGCTTTTGCTTGCCCTGCTCCTGGGACAGAGCAGCTCTGCAGGGGCTCCCAGCAGCCTGCTTCGTGCTCCTGCTGCCGGCTCCGGGCGGCTGTGAGCGGTGGGTTCGGGTCGGAGCCGAACTGAGCTCACTGCTGGGCTCTTTCCTGCACGCAGTGCCGCAGGTCCCCGCAGCACTTCAAGCCTTACCTGACGCCAGACCTGCCCAAGCGCTTCCACTACGCCAACAGCATCCGCATCGACAGAGTGCATCTGCTGGTGGACCCCCAGTGGCAGGCTGTCAGGTAACAGGGCCTGTGTGGCTGCTACCTCGTCTCTGCCATCCCCTTCTCATCCTTTTAGGTGCCTCATTGCCTCTTTTGCTTCAGCCTTGTCACACTTCCACCCTTGTCACATTTAGCATCTGACCGTGTATGAAATGAACACTCCTTACCCACAAAGCCAAGAATGCACTGCTGGCACAGCTCACATCTTAACTGCCTGATGAAAGAATCAGCATTAGTCCACATCCAGATCACATCTTTAGATCTGATCTGTAGATCTTCAGATCACATCTTTACAGAACACCCAAACCCAAATAAAGACATGAATCCTGCTGGACAGATGAAGCCTCAGGAAGGATGCAGTTACAAGTGTCACACGAAGCCTTGCTGCTGTCTGGCCCTTTTCCTGGCACTGCTCTCACCACTCCACTGCTCCTGTGGGTCCCAGGGTTGGTGGCTTCATGCTGCACAGAATCACAGAGTCCCAGAATGGTCTGGGTTGGAAGGGAGCTCCAAAGCTCATCCAACCCCCCTGCAGCAGGGACATCCTCCACAGGGTCAGGCTGCCTTGTTGAGCCTTACTCTGAATATCTCCAGGGATAGGGCCTCAGCTACCTACCTCCTAAGCTAGAGTCAGTTCCTAAGAGCTCAGGCAGAGTGCAGTGAGTCAGGAGGACTGCTCTGAGCTAGTTCTGTTTGTGCCCCTTTGTTCACACTGTGATGGTCTCTCCCCAGGGACAGCACTTACACCTTTTGTGATGGAGGCAACCATGGCTATGACAATGGGCTGAAAAGCATGGAGGTAAGGTGGAGTCTGCTGCAGCCTTGCTCCTTCCACAGAGCCTCCCCCCGTGCTGGCTGAACCACCAGAATGGACAACACATTTCTGCCACCTGCCTTTTCCTGCATGACATCAACCTGGAACACATGCTAGGGCTCCACATTCCTGCTGCCTCTCATCTGTGTGCCCCTTGGGATCCTGCAGCAAAACTTGTCTGGGTTCAGCTTACCTGCAGGAAGTGAGGCAGGTGCCAGTGAAGCAAGCATGCCAGCTGCTGGGGGGCACTGAGTTCTGCCATTCCTTCCTCCTGCTGATGATGACTGAAAAATCTTTGTAGGGTCTTGGGGCTCAGTTGAGCATCTGGAAGCCTGCATGCTCAGGTGGGCAGAGGAGCTGAGATTTAGTTCATCCTACAAGGTTTAGCATATCAGTGGAGAAAAGGCACCAGAATAACCTGTGTGTTGGTGCTGCACTTCCAGCTCATTCCAGCTTCTGGCAGACTATTTTGAGGTCCTGAGCTTTTGTTTTTTTTCATGTACTTTCTGTGCTGTGAACCTTTAAAATAAGGTCAAGTATGCCTCTACTAATCCCCTACTCTGTGCCTAAGAATCAGCTGCTTCTAGAGCTTCACAGCTAGATGTGCTCTGTGTGTGCCAATGCACTGCCCAGAATGGTGCTGAGGCTTGTGTGGAAAGCACAGGCACATCCTGGCTACCAGAGAGAGCCTCACACTGGGGGCAGAGTGAGCCAGTCCTATTTTTGTCTCCATAGAACACACTAAAACATCCTTTTCTGTTATGGGAACTTAAGAATGTTTTCTAGACCAGCTCATTGTCCTGTTTAGTCATGTTTCCTGTATCTTACTGGCAGGCAGCTCAGGAGGCTTGTAAAGATATGGAAACCAACAGGAGACAAAGCAGCAGCAGCAATGCCCTGCAATGCCTGCAGAGCCCAGCGAGGGCTGCTCAGCACCACAGTGTGCCACTGCTGGCACCAATACACATCTCTGCTGAGCTTGGGCAGGCTCTCCACATTCCCTGCTCCTTGCCTTGGGCATATCTCTTAAGTGACTCCAACTCTGGAGAATGCAGCATGGGTTAAAACTAACAAACCAACCAACCAGCCCCAGCCCCTCCATGCTTGTATTTCTGGCTCAGCATTAGCCCTCAGCCAGGCCCTCTGTGTGTGTAACTGCACTTGCTGAGGTGGTTTGTTCCTGCCTGGTGCACTGCAGAGCTGTGAATGTGAAACACAGCAAACAACAATTTTCATAAGCATGCATCATGAAGTTCATCAAGGCCAAGAGCAAAGTCCTGCAGCTGGGTCAGGGCAATCCCAAGCACAACTCCAGGCTGGGCAGAGAATGGCTGAGAGCAGCCTGGAGGAGAAGGCCTTGGGGGTGTCAGTTGGTGCCAAAGTGCCCAGCAGCCAGCAGTGGTCAGTGGCAGCCCAGAGGGAGCTGTGTGCTGGCTGCAGGCAGAGCAGGGAGAGCAGCAGCACAGGGAAGGGATTCTGCCCCTCTGCTCTGCTCTGCTCTGCTCAGCCCTCACCTGCAGCACTGCCTCCAGCTCTGGGCAACCCAGCACGAGGAGGACCTGGAGAGGGTCCAGAGGCAGCCACAAAGATGCTCAGAGGACTGGAGAACCTCTGCTGTGGGGACAGGATGGGAGAGTTGGAGCTGTTCAGCTTGGAGAAGAAAAGGCTCTGGGGAGATCCTAGAGCAGCCTTCCAGTACCTAAAGGGGCTGCAGGAGAGCTGGGGAGAGACTTTGGCAAGGGCTGGGAGTGCCAGGATGAGAGACAATGGCTTTGAGCTGGGAGAGGGGAGAGTGAGAGTGGAGAGGAGGAAGAGATTCTTGAGAGGGAGGGTGGTGAGACACTGGCACAGGCTGAGGGTGGTTGGTGAGACACTGGCACAGGTTGCCCAGGGAGGTCTTCTGTGCTCCACAACCTCCCTGGAAGTGTTCAAGGCCAGGTTGGATGAGGCCCTGAGCTGGGGGGAGGTGTCCCTGCCCATGGGGGCGGGAAAGTGCAGCTCCTTTCCCAGGAGTGTTGTAGTTAACTTTTATGCCTGTGAAAGATTCTGCTTTGTGCCAGTGTCCATCTCCAGATACAACGGAACTGAATTTCTTTGATTTTGGATTCCTTCAGACAACAACTTTTGTTTTTTATTGCACTCCAGGCTATATTCTTAGCATATGGCCCAAGCTTTAAAGAGAAAACACAGGTGGATGCTTTTGAAAACATAGAGGTTTACAACCTGATGTGTGGTGAGTAGAAACAATCCAGTACCTTAGGTGGCACTTGGGGACATGGTTTGATGGCCATGGTGGTGTTGGGCTGATGGTTGCACTGGATGCCCTTAGAGAGCTTTGCCAACCCAAAGCAGTCTGTGAGTCTGTGATAAACCAGGAGTGGTTTTCAAATACAGGTGTAGCAAAAGCTGCAAGGAGAGAAACTAAAACTGGAGTCACTTAACTCAGAAGCTGTTTGCACACAAAACACTGAAGCTGTGTTCCTCTGCCTTCTGCACAGGGCTGGGAGATTAACTGTCAGGAAGGGTTTTGCTTTGGGGGCTGGTTCTGAAGGATTCCACCAAAGGCTCAGAAGGAAGAGTTGCTGTTGTGTGGGCTTGCTGTGGACTAGCTGTGGGACAAGGATTTATAAGGCTCTTGTTCAGAACTTCAGGTCCTGCAGTCCTGGCATCCCTCAGAACAGAGGGATGAAGACATCACAGCAAAGTGCAGTGGGCTGGCAGGGGTCACAGGTGGGGCTGGCAGGGGTCACAGGTGGTGCTTGCAGTCACTCTGTGCTCTAGATTCAGTCATCACTGGGATGCCAATGCCCCAGGCTGCCTCCACAGCACTCAAGTGCATCCTTACCAAAGCCTGCTGTGGTGCAAGATGGCAGTGAACCAGCAAGTCAGTGGTGCCAGCTGCCCTAACTGGCAGAGAGGAGATTGAAACTGGATGTTAGGAAGAAGTTGTTTGCAGTGAGGGTGGGGAGACACTGGCACAGGTTGAGGGTGGGGGGAACACTGGCACCGGTT
>WBNM01015757.1:0-35261 GCA_013399055.1 Ramphastos sulfuratus | reverse complement strand
CTGGCCACACTATTCCTGATTGTATTTGGTCAGGCTCAACTGTCCCCAAAGATTAAACTCTTAGCCCCAGGAGATGCCATGAAGGTCTATGTGTGTATTTCATGGCTGCACAGCTCTGCAGGAGGACATGCAACTTGAACATGTAACCTAAGGTGTTTTGACATTTCCTACTATGTGCAGTTACATAAATACTGCAGGAGATTTTTCTAGGTACTTAGCAAGACATTTTGTGCATCTGAGTTTGAAAACTCTCTCAAATATTTTTAAACGTTTAATGACAAACTATAGGAAACAGTCAACACACTGAAAGAAAGATCTAGATTAAAATAATTGGATACAAGTTGATAGAATCATAGAATGGTAAGGTTGGAAGGGACCTCAAGGATCATCCAGTTCCAACCCCCTGCCACAGGCAGGGACACCTCCCACTAGTACAGCTCACTCAAGGCCTCGTCCAACCTGGCCTTGGACACCGCCAGGAAGGGAGCAGCCACAACCTCCCTGGGCAACCTGTGCCAGTGTCTCACCACCCTCACTGCAAACAACTTCCTCCTGACATCCAGTCTAAATCTCCTCTCTGCCAGTTCAAACCCATTGCCCCTTGTCCTGTCATTACAAGACCTTGTCAATAGTCCCTCCCCAGCCTTCCTGTAGCCCCCTTCAGATACTGGAAGGCTACTCTAAGGTCTCCTGGAAGCCTTCTCTTCTCCAGGCTGCAGAGCCCCAACTCTCTCAGCCTGTCCTCATAGCAGAGCTGCTGCAGCCCTCTGAGCATCTAACTGGAGGGCCACGAAGATTCTTTTTCCTTTGTTTTTTTCATTCTTTAATACTTATTGTTACTTGTGTGTGTGTGTAGAGGGATTACTCCCAGGTTTCTCTCAGCTTCTGCCAACAGAAAGCTCACTGGTGAAGAAAAACCTTTTACAGGCAAGATGTAAAAAAATCTTTCCTGTAAATGAACATCATATTTACGTATTTTCTTGCATATCCACACAGTACAAGCTACATTTACTGTTTTATTCTGTCACCTGGGCATTACTTTGACTTGCATGCCACGGTCAAGCTAAGAGCAGGCATGGGCAGAGAAACCAAAGTACTATCCAAGAGTTCTCAAAAAAAAAAAACCAACAGGAACAGTAGCAAAGTGGCCACATTCCTGTCTACAACCTTATAAACTATTAGATACTATGTGTAACCTTCACCAAGCCAATGCTTTCTCATCTGACAACTGAGATCCTTTCAAGACTTTCCAACTGAAACTTAGGAAAAAAACAGTTTAACATCACACCATGCACTGCCTGCCAGTCTGTTGTAACTCATTTGACTCACCAAGATAGTGAGTCAAACATTCACAAGCTTCCCTTCTGGGGTATTTCTCTGGTCATAAATTCAGATATGCCACCAGAACTGTGTGCAGTTCTGGAGCCCCCAGCACAGGAAGGACATGGAACTGTTTGAGCAGGTACAAAGGAGGCCACAAAGATGATCAGAGGGCTGCAGCAGCTCTGCTGTGAGGACAGGCTGAGAGAGTTGGGGCTCTGCAGCCTGGACAAGAGAAGGCTTCCAGGACACCTTAGAGTAGCCTTCCAGTATCTGAAGGGGGCCTACAGGAAGGCTGGGGAGGGACTATTGACAAGGTCTTGCAAAGACAAGGGGCAATGGGTTTGAAGTGGCAGAGGGGAGATTGAAACTGGATGTTAAGAGGAAGTTCTTTGCAGTGAGGGTGGTGAGACACTGGCACAGGTTGCCCAGGGAGGTTGTGGCTGCTCCCTCCCTGGAGGTGTTCAAGGCCAGGTTGGAGGAGGCCTTGAGTGAGCTGTACTAGTGGGAGGTGTCCCTGCCTATGGCAGGGGGTTGGAACTGGATGATCTTTGAGGTCCCTTCCAACCTTACCATTCTATGAGTACTGACTGGTGCACACTGCCCATCTCAACACTGTTGTACACAGCATGCAGTGATACACCTAACATTGTTAATACTGGCTCCAGGCTACAGCAAAAGGAGTTGAAAATGCCTGGGAAAAATGGCCTCTGGGGTTTACAGAAACTCTGCATGACTTCTGCACATTTCAGGTACAGTAGAAGTGCTCACAAAATATCCAAGAAAAAAAAACAACTGTACTTGGAAGCAGGTATCAGGATCATACATTGCTATTATTCCTTGCTGGTATAGCTTATTACAGTGAGACAACAACGAACTGAAGTGGTTTAGACTGAAAGATTTGCAACAGCAGACCATGGAAGTCAAGACAGAGAAGGTCACAAAGACCATCTTTTTGTCAATGCAAGAAGAACTCTGCTGGACTGGGCTGAAATGTTAGGAGGAAAACCCAGGTTGCTTTTCTGAAGCAGCTGAGGCTACTTGGCTGTCAACATCAGAATCATAGAATGGTAAGGTTGGAAGGGACCTCAAGGATCATCCAGTTCCAACCCCCTGCCATAGGCAGGGACACCTCCCACTAGTACAGGTCACTCAAGGCCTCGTCCAACCTGGCCTTGAACACCTCCATGGAGGGAGCAGCCACAACCTCCCTGGGCAACCTGTGCCAGTGTCTCACCACCCTCACTGCAAACAACTTCCTCCTAACATCCAGTTTAAATCTCCCCTCTGCCAGTTTAAACCCATTGCCCCTTGTCTTGTCATTACAAGACCTTGCCAATAGTCCCTCCCTAGCCTTCCTGTAGGCCCCCTTCAGATACTGGAAGGCTACTCTAAGATCTCCTTGAAACCTTCTCTTCTCTGTTTCACTCACTCTGCACATTGTCTGTGCTGAATAGCAGCTCTTCTTTGTCCCACGTTTCTAAAGTCTATAAAATTTATAAAGTCTATAAACATATAATTCTCACTGATTACACATAGAAGAGCCATAAAAAGTACATAGTTTTAGGAATCCAAAATGGCCTGGGAATAAAGCTACACATGCTGAAAATTTGTCAACAGCATATATTGTTGTGTCAGGAAGGGTTTTGGTGATTGGTGGGATAAAACAAGGATGGAGAAGACAGGAAGGGAAAAATCCCTATCCTGTGTGCATTTACAGAAACACACAGCTCTCTGTTGTACTTAGCTCTGTGCAAAGGCAAGATTCTGACAGAGGTGATGCAACCCAGATGGTCCTTCAGTGCTAGTGAACTGGACTTTTAGTCCACTTAACTTTTTTAGCTGAATCTGTGCTCTCAAACTAGTTTCCTTAATTTGCTCACCCGACTAGGCCACTGCACATTGTACTGTTGGTTAGCAGTCCTGGGACAGTCAAGCCTGCTTCAGGGTAAATGGCAGATCAGGAGTTGTGAAGATTGAAAAATAACACCCTGAGCACCTTGAGCAATGACGAGCACAAACCAGAGCCAAACTAGATTCTGGAATCCCAGAACACCAAGTTCAAAAGGAAAAGTTCATCATGAATTTCATTATAGTTTCTTTCAAGGTAAATACTTGATTAAAGAAGAGATTATGGTCTGTAAGCTCTGTAATTTTCTTCACACACAATAATCATTCCAGCTTCCTACTATACTAGTACATATTAATTTTCAGTTTTAAAGCTTTCAGTGAATTCTTAAATATTATTTACTTCTTCCTCAAATGCACTATTTTTTTTATTCACACATTCAAAGAAAACTGAAGAGCCACTACATGAACTTGTAGTACAGACAGATCTAAGCCCAGGAAGAAATGGTATTCCAGTAATTTAGCTTCTGCAACAAAGTGGTTAAGTAGAACAGAAATATGACCCCATGGTTGGGGTACAAGCCTAAACTTGAAAAAATTATTTGAGACTCTACTTTGCCACTGATCTTCTATTTTACTTTGGGCAGTCAATTCCTTAAACAGCTTGATGCAATTTGTTATCACTTGTTCTGCATGAAGAGAGGCACACAAATGCACTTGTAGGACCAGGTGGGATCCCTGTGCCTCAGAGTTCTTCCTGTAAAATGAGCATAGTAGCACATTCTTTCCTTCACATTGTGGTATTCTTCTTTGCAGAGATGCAGAAGGGAACAAGGAGAAATAAAGTTTTCCATTTAGCCCAACTGCAACCAGAGCAAACTCTTCCCACAATCACCTGTCGCCCACATGCTGTAGGAGGCTGTGTCACCTCCTCAACATGTCACAAGCCTGTCCTTTTCTGGTCATGCCAAAATCATTAGCAAAGATGGGAGCTAATGCTGATACAGGTATCTGTGAGACATCAAATGGGCACTGAATGCTGATGAAGTGGGGGTTTATTACCAATCTGTGCTTCTGGGTAGGGAATCGTAAATGCTAAAACATCTAAGTACTCCAGAGCAAATCTCAGCATTTTTTGCCTTAAGGACCATCTCATAGATAATGTAAGATAACATTGCTTAAAGATTTCTATTTTTATCTTCACAAATACCGTATCTGACCTAAAAACTTCGTATGAGAATATTTATACTACCTGAAAAAAATTTGTTCTGATCAAAAGTATGTGTGTGTGCATATTTCTCTGAAAGGTTCTCACAATGTGCTGCTGGTAAAGCCACTAAAACATAAGTTATTGCACAGCATGGAAATTGCATTGACAGCACCTCCTTAGGCATGCCTAGTCAGGACATAGTGACAGAAACTGCCTGACAGTCATTTAAAGGGTGGCAGTTTGGAAACACATTTTAGCAACAAGGCAGCAGAGAAGCTAAGAAAATACAAGACATTTTCCCAGTTTGCCTTTAAAATTCAGAAGTAGTGTGCCATAAAATAACTCAGTACTCCAGAGCTCTGCATTTTAAACTGACAGGAAAATAGTAAAATTAACTCAAAACCAACGCAACCCACAGGTGTCCACACTGCTGCTCAAGGCAGATTGGTCTAGAAAGGTGAAATTCAATTCTAAACTTCCAGTCATATCTGCTATCAAAACTCATCTCCTTCACTGTTGATGCTCATGCTAATCAGAGTCCAGATGCCTGTCTGCTCTCCACTGTCCCATCTCAGGCTCTGCAGACCCAGACAGCCCCATGGCTACTATTAATGGAGGGATCAATCCTTGCCAACTCTTGGCTGTTCACTCTAGCTTCCAGTTTCATGGTCTCATCTCCAGAACTGGCGTTAACTGGGTTTAAACTGGCAGAGGGGAGATTTAAACTGGATGGTGGTGAGACACTGGAACAGGTTGCCCGGGGAGGTTGTGGCTGCTCCCTCCCTGGAGGTGTTCAAGGCCAGGTTGGATGAGGCCTTGAGTGACCTGTTCTAGTGGGAGGTGTCCCTGCCTATGGCAGGGGGTTGGAACTAGATGATCTTTGAGGTCCCTTCCAACCTTACCATTCTGTGATTCTATGATGATGTGGCAGCCCCTTGTTCCCTGCAGTACCACTGGATGCTCATAAGAATATGGGAATATGAAATTTAATTCAGAGAAAGCCTCATAAGGCTCCGGATCTAACTCCGTACTACTGCAAATAAGTATTTCCTATGGGCCTGAGACAGGTGATCTGCAAGGGCAAAGTCACATTAGTAGAAACACACCAATGTACAGCAGCTGTGGGCATGGTTTTAAGAACTGGAGAAAACTGAGGGCTAAGATCAAAATAGCAAGTCTATTGTACTTTGCTTAAAACAAAATCAATAAAAGGAAACATACAGCTGGAAGGAAAGCTAGTGTGAGACAATCACAGTAAATCAGAAGTCCTTAAGGCAATGGATGGTGTGTTTTCTTCCTCAGAATTAGGCGTTTCAAATACCAACAGACCTAGTAAGGCACAATCAATACATCAATTACTATGTGAACTATTAATTATATATATTGCTGACGAATAATCATTAAATTAGCATAATAGGAGGCTTCAGTGAAAGGACTGTCTATCAAGCATACTGGACCTAAAAATAGCAATAGCTTTCAACCGTGAGGCTTTGCATGAAAATGTTGCTGCTCAGCTTCTGGTCTTGACACTTATTACATCACCTGGCCAACACAGAGCTTTGCTAATAAAGTTCTCCCCTTTTATCACAGCAGTGCTGCCATATATAATTTGTTCCTCTAGGGCATAGTGACAAGGGTTTGGTATGGATTACCTGAATTAGTTCGTCAAGCTCTGTTGCATTCACACAGGAATGCTGAGATACAAACGTCTGCTTCTGAATCACTATGGTGGTTCTCTGGGAGGTCTCATGAGGCTGCTCCAGGGCTTTAAATACAGTCGCTCCAATTATTAAATACACAACTACCACCAGAAAGATTGTGGAGACTGTCTTCCATTTCATAACATTAATGGCCGAATCACTTTCCTCCCGTGAAGTCAGCACGGTAGGCTTGGTGGAAAACGACAGTCTTGGTTTGGAGTTCTGAGTGGCCGATTTGGGATCCAGCAAGTCAGGTGCCGCCACTGGCAAAACAGAAAAAGAAAGTTATTTTTTACAGTGCCACTCATAATTTGCTTACAACTTCTTACCAGGAGGTTACAGAAATCCCGCTGCTTCTAAAAGGAATTCTTAAACTGTTGAATCGTTCCCTTAAATCCCATGCCACTTTACAACAAATCAGCTGCTCTGAGTAGTATTATCCCTTTCACCTGCACATACACATTTTGCAATACTTTCTATATGCATCTGTTCCCTTATGATGTTCAATCATTTCCAAAATGCAGATTTCCCCTGCACTCCTGCATTTCATTAAACTAGTATCAGGTGGTATTTTGCTGCAGATTCTTTACATCCGCTGCTCTCTTAACCACTGCTAAGCAGCTTTCCAGCTGTCTTACCTCAGCATTACAGAAGTAACAGAAAAAGACAAATCTTTCTTTCCCTCACCTATTCTGCCCTGCACTCCAACAAACGTGCTCCAGCAACAGCTACATGGTCACTTCTGAACTCTCCAGACACAACCACAAAAACAGTACAGCGCTCATCATACCAGTCTCAAAGCAGTAATTAAGTATTGATTGCACCTTTCAGAAAACACCAGCAAAACATATGCGTACTTACTGGAAAAGTCACCATTTGTTAGAGTGTGTTATTTTTATTTAGACCTACAAAAACCCACCGGGCTAGAAAAAGAGCATCTGCATGTTAGCCCGATAACCCATGTGACTACCAGCAACTACATGGGCACTAAAAGTATCTGCCACATCAAGTGCAGGTAAAGGTTTCCTGTGGGCAGAGGCCCCCAGCAGCTGACCACACTAGCTATATTTAAATTGTTCTGAATTACAAGTACATTCTGAACAGCCACCGCATCGCTTCCAGCTGCCGGTGAGGAAAGTCCAGATCTAAAGATCTAAACGTAAAGGAAAGTCGCCCTCGGGACAGCAGAGGTGGGACACTTCCTCAACGGGAGTGGCGATAGGGGGGTACTTGGCAGGGTCACCCACCTCGGGGCCAGGAGGGAGAGAGTCAGTCCTTGTCCTGGGCCAAGCGAGGAACCGTGGCACCCCGCGTAGCCCACGGGCCGGGCTCCGCGCATCAGTCACACCACCGTCCATGCCTCCCACTGCCCGGCCCCCACCCCACGGGCACCGGAGGGAAGACACGGCCCCCCTTCCGCGCCCCACACCTTGGCGGGGGGGAGCCTACTCCCCGCCGCCTTCACCTCTCCCATCGCACCCCCGCGACCCTCCGAGCCCCCAAGGGCGGTGCCGGGGGCCTTGGCACTCCCGGCGAGGTCCACCGAGCCCACAGCCCGCCCGCTCGCCGGAGTAGCGCCGACCCGCCGCGGCCGCCGCGAACAAAGGAGCGGGCACCGGGCACCGCCGCCCTTTGGCCACGGCCGTTCCAACGTGCTGGGTTATGCCCGCCGCCCCCGAGGAGCGCAGCCCCGGTCCGGCGGACAGCGGTGGACGAGCCCCCAGCCGCCGCCAGCAGGGATGCTCCGCGTCGGGGTGCAGCGCGGGGGCGAGGCGACCGGCGGTGGGGCCGAGGAGCGGAGCCGGATAAAAAAAGCAAAGCATCCAGGCAAGGTACAAAGGGGGCCCGGGCCGCCGCCGCGACTACGCTGGGATCCCTCCGGCGCCCGAGCTCGGGGAAAGCAGGGGCGCATGCAGCATCCGCAGGACTGGAAGCGGGGAGGCACGCCATTGTGCTCGTACTCACTTCTTATTTACCGACCCGGTGCCCTCTCCTCACTCCACGGGCAGGCATTTTTTCAGGGCTTGGGTAGATACAGTCAGAAGAAATTAAAAAATAAAAAAAAAAAAAAAAAAAAATTAAAAGGAAATTTGAAGGGAGAAAAAAAAAGAAAGAAAGAAAGAAAGAAAGAAAATAAAGGAGCAGACCGAAAGGAAGCGACTGATGGATGGGTCTGGAGGAGAGGGAGCGGCAGGGGCGGGCGGGCTGGCAGCGCAGATCCCGCCGGCTCCCCCCGGCCCCGGGGCGTGCGAGGTGCCTCACGTCGCGCATCGCGCATCGCACATCACGGCGTGTGAGTGTGTGTGTGTGGGGGGGGCCGTTGTGTGTGTCCGTGTGTGGGAGCGTGTGTGTGTGTCCGCGCGTGTGTTCCTGCGTGCTTCGGTACGCGGGGCTTGGGGAGCGGCCCGAGCCCAGCGATGCCTTTTGGGGGGCGGCGGGCAGCCGCGACGAGGGTGTTCCCCCCACCCCCGCCGCTCCCGAGCCCCCGGGGTGTGCGCGCCCCTGGGCTCCACCAGCCCGGCTGGCAGATGCTACAGGGGCGCAGGTTAGAAATGGAGAGGGGCAGACAGCGTGGTACCTGCGGAGACCAAGGTCTCGTCTGGAAACGAGCGAAGGGAGAAGCAGAAGGGAGCAGAAGACACTGGCCACCCCTGGCAGCAAGGCAGGACCTGCCGAAGATCTCCGCTCCAGCCCTGAATGTGACCAGGCGGCCTCGCTAGAGCCTCCCCGTGAACTTTTGAACTAGGCGAAATGTCACCGCAGCCGCAGGCATCGGGGGAACAAGCGAGGAGACCTCTCCGGGTAGAGGGACGAAGCTGCGTGGCGGCTCCGTCCTTCCTCGGCTTGGCCTGATTTTTAACCCGTGTGCTCTAGAGCCCGGCCTTTTGCTTCAAGGAGTTAACGAGGTGGGATCTAGGAGTCAGGGATGGCAGCTGCTCTCCTATCGCACGCCCTGCCAGCGAACTGCCTCCTTCCATTTTACACTGATAGGTACATCAGAAACGCTGCTTCAGCTGTGGTTTCAGTCACTAAAAAGCCTGAAATTGTTCTTGTTATCTTCTCCACGGGCTAACTCCCCGATTTCCCGTTCCTCTGCCACCTGCGCTGTAATCCATGGGTCAGTTGTTCGCACAGCTGATGAACATCTACACCGGCCTAAAAGGCAGAGGAGGATTTACTAAGAGAATCAAAAAACCGCTCCCACAACCACAGTCTGAAAAGTCTCTGCAAACACATTAAAAGATTACTCACCATAACAAAAAGGAATAGGTCACAAGCATTTAAAGCCAGTCTCTATCAGTAAAATGGCCAAAGTCAGTGGTACATCAGGTGTTTAATGGACTATAATCCTGCTCAAATCAGCGACACCATCAGCAAACACTTTAGAAGTCACTTACTTTAACGCTTCCCTCATCAATATGACATAATATAAATGAGTGTAATATTGAGTTCCTTAGGACTCCAATTTCAGCAGCATCAGTCATGCTGATCTTCCCTAGTGTGGTCACACATCTCTGAGAGATGCAGCAGGGGCAGGAAGCTGCATCTGCCACTTCAGCTTGAGGTGTAGCTCATCATTTCCCGTCAATGTGAACCCCCAGAGCAGCTCTTGAGTAGCAAGAGACACCAGGCCCAGTCCAAGAAACTCTTTTGCAAGCAGACCTTCACTCTCACAGTCAACTTCATCAACATAGTCCCAGTACTCAACAGAAGAAAAGTGAAATGCCTCTGCTCATCTACCAATACTCCCTTTCCAAAAGGAGTCTTGAAGAGTAAAATCTCCATCCTTTATTGGATGCAGAGGGAAACATAGTGACTAAGGGGAAGGGGAAGGCTGAGGTGCTCAGTGCTTACTTTGCATCAGTATTTAGCACTGGATCAAATAGTTCCCTGGACACCCAGCCTCATGAACTAGGAGTCAGGGAGGGGAATCAGAGTTAGGTCATCACAATAAATGAGGAAGTGGTCAGTGATCTGCTACACTGCTTAGACACACACAAGTCTATGGGGCCAGATGGGCTACACCCAGGGGTGCTGAAGGAGTTGGCAGATGTGCCCACCAAGACACTTCCCATTATTTGCCTGAAGTCCTGGCTAACTGGGAAGATCTCAATGGACTGGAGGGTAGCAAATGTAACACCTATCTACAAGCAAGGAAGGAAGGAAGGAGGATCTGGAAAACTATAGACCTCTCGGTTTGACCTCGGTATCAGGGAAGGTCTTGGAGCAGGGCATCTCAAGAGCTATTACATGCCATACTGATAACAACCAGGGGATCAGAGTCAGTCAGCATGAGTTTATGAAGGGCAAACCTGATCTCCTTCTGCAACAAGATGACCTGACTATTGCATGAGGGAAAGGCTGTGGATATTGTCTACCTAGACACTGTGGTTTTCTTGATGGATTTGAAGATGCCTGTCACTAAAGGTACGTATCAGATACCACTCCTGCACATACTCCTGGTAGAAGTGATAAAGCACAGCTCAAGTTCACTTTAAGTAGGTGGTATGCTCCAGCTGAAGACTGCATCTGGGATCACAATAGATGGAAAATTATCAGCAAACTGAAAGAAGACATCAGAGATATTTACTAGGTAATTAATGAAAATAATTACTTTCAGAGAGACAGCACTTTAGCTATTAAAGTCAAAGCTCCAGTGCAGTCATTTCTGGAGTGGATGTCAAAATTGTTTCTGCCTGTTGGTTAGAATGCTTACATTTAAGGCCTCATCCAATCTCTCCTGAAGCTACTGGGAGACATCCCACTGATTTCAAATTGCAGGCAATAAGCATGACCCTTTTCCAGCTTTTAATAATAATTCCTCTACTCAAGGAAAAACAAAAATCTTATTCCAAATATTTAGATTGCTAAAGAAGGGCATGTAGTACTATTTTCCACAATATTTTAGAAACACAGGTCAGCATGGAAGAAAATTTGTGCCTGTTTTCCCATAGGATGTTGGAAAAAAAACATGTGATATGATTCTTTTCCATGAGATAGGTACAGACGGTGTTTACATAGGCTGACAGCTAAGAAATCTTCTGGGGAGAAAGGGGGAAAGCTGATGATTTCTATGTGTGTGTGTACAAAAAAATACCCAGCCATGGAGATCTTTACTCACAGAATCACAGAAACATTTAAGTTGGAAAAGCCCCTCAGGATCACCAAGTCCAACAAATAACCCTACTCTACAAGGTTCACCCCTAAACCATATCCTCAAGCACCACATCCAAATGACCTTTAAACACATTCAGGATTAGTGGCTCCACCACCTCCCTGGGCAGCCCATTCCAATGCCTGACCATTTTTGTTGTGAGATTTTTTTTTCCTCATGTCCAGTCTAAATCTACCCAGTCACAGCTTGAGGCCATTGCCTCTTGTTCTATCACTAATTACCTGTGAGAAGAGACCAGCACCAGCCTCTCTCTCCATAACATTTCAGGTAGTTGTAGAGCGCGATGAGGTCTCCCCTCAGCCTCCCCTTTTTCACACTAACCATCCCCAGCTCCTTCAGTTGCTCTTCTTAAAATTTATTCTCTAGGCCCTTCCCCAGCTTCATTGCTCTCTTCTGCACTCTCTCCAGTACCTCCACATCTCTCTTATACTGAGGTGCCAAAACTGAACACAATACTCAAGGTGTGGCCTCACCAGACCTGAGTCCAAGGGGACATTCACCTCCCTACTCCTGCTGGCCACAGCATTTCTAATACAAGCCAGGAGGCCATTGGCTTTCTTGGCCACCTGGGCACACTGTTGGCTCATATTCAGTTGTTTGTCAATTAGAAGCCCCTTTTAAATCACAATGTACACCACACATTGTTTAAATGTTGTGACCATCTTGCCCTCAAATTTGGAATTGATTCAACCAGTTTGATTCATCAGGCCTGAGCTTTACTGAGCAAATGCACTCAAATGCAGTGTATCACTCACAAAATATGTTACCAACCAACACTGACAAGTTTAAGTCATAAAAAGTGCTACAACAGAGAGTTCCAACCTTGCAAGCAAATAGGGTTGGTGCTGAGCCAGAGATTTATCTGAACAAAAAAAAAAACAAAACAATGTTTGTAAGAATAAGTATATTCAGATTTGGGTATTTCATGCTAACACGAGAAAGACTGACAAAGCACAGGACTGTCAAAAGCTGTCTAAAAATGTATTGGCATGAGTTTGGGATGGCCACTTTACTCAACAGACAGTGGCTGCTGGAAGCTGCTCAACTCTTTGAAATGTTAAAAGTAGGCTCAGCCAAGAGAGACAGGCATGCAGCATGCAGAGGAAGTCAAAGTTGCATGATAAACATAGCAGTTTCATATTCACACAAATAATGGCTGCAGGTGATATAAATACAGCTTTGATAGGACAGGAGCACACACGTAAAGAAATATTCATCCCAGAAAAACATCACCCTAGAAAGACTAGTTTTAAAAGTGCACAGAAAAAGTACCCTTATCTGTTGCTAATGCTTTCTTTTCCTCTTACTAACTGCAGGATCCATCCCCTCCCTGGAAGACCATGAAGAGCACTTCCTTTGTGCCCAGAGCAAGTGACTCCTGCTAAACCCCCACCTCCGGGTACAATAAATGCTCTTCTTTAATCAACTGTGTAACAGGAGGCACTATAGGGCTCAGCCTTCTTCACCCTTATTTAATTGCCAAGGATTTCTACATTCCCAAGGGACTGTTACGGTGAGGCTTCCAATGAGGGCATTTCCCTCACTGACTTGCACAGACTATTCACATAGGTGCTTATTTCAAGGAACCCACTTCTTTGATCTTTTGGCATTGCTACAGCCTTCAGGCCTTGTTGTAGCAAGACTCCTTTCCCTCTAAAGGAACCTCTGCTTCCTCATGAATTGAGAGCAGGAAGCCTCTGCTGCTCTACAGAACAGGCCAGGCCACATACCCAGTTAAACTCAAGGCTAAACTTTTGCTGCTGCTAGGTCTGACTACAAGAGTGCTCAGCAGAAATACCGCTGGACTTCAGGAAGTGAATTTTAAGGCTCATTTTACTTATTCAGCAGGACTTATGAATTACTTTCTTATTGACTTCTTTGGAGACCTTAAAAGATCTTTGTCAGTTCTTTGTGGATAATTATGACATCAAGGCCATGAGGCCATGCCATGTTACTATAGTCTGCTATTAAACCATTACTCATATCCTGCTATGGGAATTTACACTAAAGGAAAAATTAATGGCATACAACTTGCTTCTCTTTTGAGCAAATGAGATGTGCTTCACAGCAGCATGGACACAGGACTACTGCTAGTGCCCATTCTGAGAGTGCACCCTTCCAGCCCACCACCAGTGCTAGGAGGGCAAAGAGAAAGCAATAGGTAGGAGACATTTGCTGAGTGATATTCAGCCCTCATCTGACTCTGGAAATGGTAAAGACTTAAAGCAGTCCTATTTGAAAATACACCATCACTTTTCATTCACCTTTTTAGATTAGTTAATTGCATGAGGTGCAACTAGAATATGTATTAATGAATTTCATCTCACTAGCAAGCCATTAGATCTACCATGAGTGTGGGTCTGTGATGAATCATTTGTTCAGCAGAAAAGCTATTGCTTCTCACCTCATCAATTACCAGAAAGAATGTTTACATGTGCCCATCTATTTTCATACAGCTCTGCTGTCAGTTTTAACTAGGTTCTAATTCTTTCCATCACTAGTAACTCTTATCTGTTTATCCACGTGCAGCAAGTGGGAAGTTGTTTTGGAACCCATAAAGTATTTGCTATTGTAATTAATACTGTGAATGTGTGTTTTTCTTCACTGGCTTGTAAATCTCCCAGTGGGTTTCCTCCCTGCCTGTGTCATGTTACCAGACCTAATGGGATTTATTTGTCACATGTTCTGCCACTGTTTTTTTTTCATATTTGCTTTCACAAACATGTTATGCTTGGAGAGCTTCAGAAGCAACAATTACAACTAACTTTTCAATGCCTTTTTCATCAATGATAAACATGGGTTGCCATGTATCACCTTTATTACAGATTATTTCTGCACAGGAAAAACTTACTACTACTTTGAATCACTGATCTCCTTGAGGGAAAGTTAGTGGTGCTTTGGGATGGTTGCAAAATGTTTTTATGTAACCATGAAAATGTTCTACAAAGTCACTGGTTTGTAATTCGTTTTTCATTTTTGCTAGTTGTAATCTCTTCCAAATAGGAGATTGGCAATGTGAATATCTAGATTTTATATCTGTCTGTCCACTTTTATTAGTGCTAATCACAAAGCTCTCCTCAGATTTTCATGACAGCACTGGGTGACTTGGGAGTTGGAAACCTAATCTCTGTATTGTCTTTGCAGACTGATAAAAAAGCATGGAGTATTTTGAAAGAAAAAGAATGTACATAAAACACTACACACATCAGGGCCAGCAAAAAAGTGGCCAAAGTTCATGCTGACTCTAAAGGTAGTTTTTCTTGAGCAAGCAACCATGTGCTCAGTTTTAAACTATGCCTTGAGGAGCTGAGGATTTGATTTTTACATTTGTGAAGTACTACATCCACATTCTAGGGAACTCTAAAAGTAGTGACACAGATTTACAGCACAACAATCTGTAAATAAAATAAAATACAGAGAGAGGACACTGGAAATCACCTAAAATTGCATTACTGGTTTGGGTGTTTTTTGGATTTTGGTGGGGCTTTGTTGTTGGCTTTGGTTGGTTGGCTGGTGTGGGTTTTGTTTTGTGGGTTGGTTTTGGGTTTGTTTGGTTTTGAGTTTTTTTAGGGGGAGGTGTTTGGTTTTTCGTTGTTTGGGGGGTTTTGGTTGGTTGGTTTTGGTGGGGTAATCCACAAATAAAGTTTGAAACAAACCAGACAAAAACAAGAAAAGAGAGAACAGCCTGGGCAAAATCAAGTATCATGCAAGACCTATGAAGGAACTTGCTAGCAGAAGTAATACAAATGAGGAGATGGAAAAAGGAGAACGTTAAGTGTCATCTATATTTTAAACCAGACTTACTCTATATGGCAGTACTCATAAGAGAAGGTGAATGAAATCTAGGAATTCTTTTCAAATGTGCACAACTCCATTTTCTAGCAGTTTCAGCATATTCAGCTACATGGAGATACATCTGGAAAAGATGCTACAGATCCTGTATAGAAAGGCAGCAGTTTGGTGGTGTTGGTTGGGTGGTTGTTGTTGGTTGCTTTTTAATTCAACAGCTTGCTCTAAGGATAGACCTCTTATTTTTTATCTCAATTATCTTCCTGTTTTCTCCTTCCCAGGCACCCAGCTTGCAAGTCACAGTGTGAAACTAAGCTGTGTGTTAAAGCTTATGTCAAAATATGGTGTTTGCAAGCAACAGTTAATTTGGAGAGGCAGAGAGTTTCAGCTATTAAAATTCTGAGGGGAAAAAAAAGAAAAAGTATCTCTCAGTTTTACACTTAAGCCCATAAACAGAGGTGAAGAGGTAGTTTTATGTCTCATTAAAAGACTGATCATATAATCATAGAATGGTAAGGTTGGAAGGGACCTCAAGGATCATCTAGTTCCAACCCCCTGCCATAGACAGGGACACCTCCCACTAGTACAGGTCACTCAAGGCCTCCTCCAACCTGGCCTTGAACCCCTCCAGGGAGGGAGCAGCCACACCCTCCCTGGGCAACCTGTGCCAGTGTCTCACCACCCTCACTGCAGACAACTTCCTCCTAATATCCAGTCTAAATGTCCTCTCTGCCAGTTCAAACCCAGTGCCCCTTGTCCTGTCACGACAAGATCTTGCCAATAGTCCCTCCCCAGATTATGTCACAATGTTTTAGCTTTATCTGCAAAGGATTAGCTGCCCTTTCTGGTGACCAAATCTTTCTCCTGTGATAAAGATGCCACTGGCGCCATGGAGGCAGCTGGGTGAACAGAGTCCAGTTTTTGTAAGCTGCTTGTCTAGCAAGAATCACAAATTGCAGTTATTTAGATGCACAGGGCATTGCCATTGCTCAGTCTTAACACTCCTTCATCTGTTTTCTGTAAGGTGTAGACACTTGAAATTCTGGGTTTGGTGGTTTAATCTTGGGCTGGCAGCTAAGGACCATGTTGGCAGGAGAACAGGCTACAGGTTCATACTGATCTTTTCCGTTTTGAAGTATCTGCTAATCTGCCTTTACAGTTTTGCTAGAAATAATGTTTGTGTCATGTCAATTGAGTCATGCCACTGATGTTAATCATAGAATCACAGAATGGTAAGGTTGGAAGGGACCTCAAGGATCATCTAGTTCCAACCCCCTGCCATAGGCAGGGACCCCTCCCACTAGCACAGGTCATTCAAGGCCTCATCCAACCTGGCCTTGAACACTTCCAGGGAGGGAGCAGCCACAACCTCCCTGGGCAACCTGTGCCAGTGCCTCACCACCATCACTGTAAATAACTTCCTCTAACATCCACTTTCAATCTCCCCTCTGCCAGTTCAAACCCATTGCCCCTTGTCCTGTCATTGCAAGGCTTTGTTAATAGTTCCTCCCCAGCCTTCCTGTAGGCCCCCTTCAGATACTGGAAGGCTACTCTAAGGTCTCCTGGAAGCCTTCTCTTCTCCAGGCTGCAGAGCCCCAACTCTCTCAGCCTGTCCTCATAGCAGAGCTGCTGCAGCCCTCTGAGCATCTCGTGGCCCTGAAACTGATGTACTATTTTGTACAGTTTCCTGATTTGTTTTTAGAGAGAACATTAAAAGCTGGTCTTCAGGTCCAAGGAGAATGTAGGCATCAAACACAGGGGAAGGTTGGCCCACATTTTCTTCTTTACAAGTATAAGTGTACCCCAGATGTAAATACCCCAGGCGCCGAATGGAACAAGACACATTTTGGACTGCAGTCTAGGAAGAAAGTTTCTTTATGTGACTCCTTCAAGTAAAACAGCTAAAATTAATATTATGAACATTCCATGACATTTTAGCAGCCTGGACAGTGAGACTGTTCTAAATTCCTCAACATCTTCATATTTTTATAATCTCTTCCCCTATCACATAAAAAGGCAAAATAAGACTAAACAAATTCACAGCGGTAGTATAAAAGATAGTATTTAATAAAAACTAGTTTTCTAATTTTTATTAACAACAGATATAACATAAGTGACCCCCATAACAATTGACGTAAACTTCCTGTGATTTTTTTTGGTTGAAAATGGGAGTAAACCAGTTTAAGAAGCATGAGATTGGCAAGGGAGGTCGATAGAAAAGCCATAAAGAAAGCAATTCCTGAAATTACTGCTTCCCTAGCTTTTCATGTTCTCTTTCTTAACAACTTCAGCTATTAAGAGGATTACTACTTGAGATTTTTACTTAAGGCTTTATCCAGTTAGAATATCTCAATGGAAGAAACACAACAAAAGCAATGAGTAAGGAAGCCTCAGGCTAAACATTTTTACTGGATTCTTAGGGACTCATTGGCAATTTCTTTATTTTAGAGGGAAGATCTGATGATTTTTCTTACTCATAAAAACCACCTAGAATATTTTGTGGCAAGTCAGCTACAATCACAGTATTTTAATTAATCAAGTAGACCTGTGGGGAAAATATCCATAACTTACAGGGTCACAGGGTCCTGCATCCTGCTAGCAAATCTGCAGAAATATGTGTAATCCAGATGTAAAGGATTTTGGATATAGCTGCACATCACAACAGAACTCCATACGAGGAGTTGGGAGTTGTGTGGGAATTTGGAGCAAGCTGCTGCATGCCTAAGGTTGCGCAGCCTAACAAATAAATATTGCCAGTTCTTGAAGGTAAGGCAGGTATGGTCTTCACAGCAACACACTCAGACTAGTAACTCTAACCTCTCAGCATTGTAAACAGGCTCAAGTACAGTACTTCCCTGACATGTATGCATTACCTCCAGTTCTGGACTTAACTTATGTCTTTGGGTTTTTCTATCTCACTATGCAGGGGACCGACACGGCATCTGATTTGCCCATGTGCAAAACTGTGATCCCAAAGCCAAACCTACTCCTTTTAATTTCTCTGTACCACTGGTTTTCTCTCACAAGATTTTTGCTTCTGGACACAAAAACACTACCCACCATGCTATTCAACACTAATGGCATTCTTGTGCCCAACTGATCTGGAAAATAAGCCTCCCTTACTTATCTCCTCAGGGGAAATTATTTGGTAGGCTTTTCTAGATGGCTAGCAGAACAAACTTAGTGTAAAATGTAGGGATGGTTACCCTTTTCTTTTAAAGCATAAATAAAAGAAATACCTCTACTAGATTTTATCATAGAATCATAGAATGCCAGGAGCTGGAAGGGACCTCAAAAGCTCATCCAGTCCAACCTCCCTGCCAGAGCAGGATCACCTAGACCAGATCACACAGGAATATGTCCAGGCAGGTTTTGAATATCTCCAGAGAGGGAAATGCCACAACCTCCCTGGGTAGCCTGTTCCAGTGATCCGTCACCCTCACAGGGAAAAAAAAAATCCTCCTCATGTTTAAATGAAACTTCCTTTGCCTCAGCTTCCACCCATTGCCCCAATTGTCCAATGCAATGATCAGAAGACTCTCTCAGGATAGGGGGGAAAAAAAGAACTGTTTATTCTGCATATAAGAATGTAACCCCACATCTTTCACCTTCCTCAAGAGAACTTATCACTGGGACTACCCCAGTTCCAGGAAACCATACCTTGAGATCACCTACAGAATCATGGAATGGTAAGGTTGGAAGGGACCTCAAGGATCATCTAGTTCCAACCTAACCTACTTCTATCCTAATATGTTATTGAGCTGAAGTGCTCTGTTCCGCAATTGAGCCAGGTCCCTAAGAAGTATTACTTATCTGTATTTGTAGCCCTCACATATTTGTGCAAAGTAATATCTACACTTGGAATATATTAGCTACATTTAGCCTATATCTGGGACTAAACTATAGCAGTTACTCTGTCACCCAATGACTGCTCTGGAATGGAGAAGGGGAATCAGAAAAAGAAGTTCCACAGGCTGAAATAGATACAGACTTAACAAAGTAACCAAATCAATACCAATGCCAGTACAAGGTAAGTCCAGTCATACTCACCCCGGCAAAAACACAGCAGCCCTAATATCCAAGAAGGCAGTCCTCCAGAGCAGAAAGGTGGGATGAAGGCTTGGGCTCCCCTGATGAAGGTGGGAGCCCAAGCAAGAAAGCCCCACCTCTTCAGCAAACGTCCTCCTTTATGCTGTGATGCTTATGGGCTGAGATCTACCTGAGAGCCAACTGAAGTCAGCTGTCCTAGCAGACTTACAACTGCTAATGGCCTGCAGCCCATGGCTGGCCTTGATTCTGTCCCAGCAAAACCACCATACATACTTACATGAGTACTTCTACATGTTTAACCCCCATTGCCATCATTAGTTTTACTGAAACCAAGTAAAGGACCTGTTTACCCCAGAACAAGTTCTGAACTCATCACTATGTTTTGTCTTCCTGTTGCATAAAGGATTTCTTCAGAGTCTGTTAGCTGCTGGCTTCCAGTTGAGCCTATACCGTCACAGAAAGGCACTCCAAAAGTACCTCTAAAGATCAAAGACTAACCCATGACAGGCAGGAAGCAAGAGAACTTGATCTGAGCACCAGAGGTCTGTGTCAGTTGTCAATTATATGGGAATGAGTTCTGGCTTAAATTTCTGCTAGCTACATGAAAAAGTTAGGCTTCAAGGTGATTTAAACCTAACTAGAACGAGATGTAGCTACAACGTGCTTTATTATTTCAATTCTCATACCCCTCTCCAGAAAGTCATGGATTTATTTTCATAATCTTAACGTTTTAGTATAATAACATATTTATTTTTTACTGGAAGCAAAGATGGGTTTCAGGACACCTGACAAATCTTGAGCAGCCATCTCCTCAGTATGTGGCAAATCCTTCAGTGTATGTTAGTCTATTGTTACAGTCCCAACCACCCTGAATGTCTCCTTCAGCTGGCAAGATACAATCTGCTTGCTGGAAAAAACAGACTCCAGGTAGGAGATTAGGTGGCCCACTTTCAAAGCCTACTCAGCAAGCATCAGTTTAGTAAGGAGATGGCATGAGATTCAAGAGACCTCCTTAGATTTATGGCAGTCCTGTAATGCAGCAGGCATTAAAGAACTGTTATGTAATCCCAGTTCTTCCTGTAAAATTCAGGATTCATAAAGTGGGAAAAGGACAGAGGAGGAAGAGAGAAAACATTCCTAGCTTAGTTATTATGTATTCACTTGGCAGAGGAAGATGTGAGTTCCTGCTCCAAGGACTGTTTATGCATTTTAACCAATGACAGTTTCAAAGAAAAATTCAAGTACAGACACAAATTATATCTGGTCACTTCTACAGGTATTTATCACTGAGAGTTGTCATCTGCCTTAGTTGTCAAACAGTACACCGACACCACCTCCCTCCAGATTCTTTTCCAAGTTTATTCCTTTGGCATTCAAGAAGACAAACCATCAAGGATGCTTCAGCATGCAGAAAAATCTTGCTAGCTCTGTTCAAACAGAGCAATTAACAGAATTCATCAGTTTCAACTGAATAAGATCAAAGAAGCCTCCCATCAATTGACTGCTTAGAACAACGCAAGGAAGATTAATTTCTATCCATGTTCTCTTGATTCCAATAGGCAGTTGATGACAGAAAAGTAGAAAGAAAGCTTTTTTTATCATCAATCACTTTCATTAGTACTTGAATACCCACTGTGTAACAAGGATTCACACATTCCTCTCTTTTTAAGACAAGAAAGCAACCTGTTAATAACTGCTGAACTACTAACCATTCAAAATGACCACTTAGGAAAGAACCTACACACCAGAGCTGCTGTGCAGAATATTTAACAGAAAGATATATGGGCAATTTTAGAGAAGTCTGCATCTGCATCATCTACACATACTGCATTTATACATTAGCTACAAGCTCTAATTTGTACTATTTTTTTAATTAGTATTTCATAAGCATTTTGTAATAATGAAATGAATAGCAGTAATTGACTGGACTTTGTACACCCCTAATGCAACAAAGAGTTATCCCTTCACTGAACAGGCCACTGGGACTGGTGTGTGACTTTCTGACCTGCAACATGGAAACCTTATCTTGCTGTGTTCCTTAAGGATCCTTACTAGAGACATACAAGACACTACAGGGGTAAAGTCTGTAACTTTATGTTCCCTAGACTCATATTCATTTAATGCTACAGAATGTTTAATATTGAGCTAGAAGCTAGAGCTCACCACTTTAGGAAAGAGACTGAGTGATCTAGCTGCCTGCAATCACAGGGTGCAAGGGGTCCCAGTCTTTCTTCTAGTCCAGATTCACATCTTGTCAGTTGCTGTGTGTGGTACTGTGTATGGATGTGATTTCAAGGACTTAAGTGACAACACTGTAAACAAAGACAGCTAAGATTTGGTCGTTATCTCTTGTCATTTCAACAGAGGGATTCAAGAGGCACTGTGCTCTGCACTGATACACCTAGTTCTAAACAGCAGATGCAGTCTGAAGTTAGAGCCTGGGTTCTGTATATAACATACTGGGAAAGGTAGTCATCCACAAACCCACAACAGTCCTCCAGGAACTGCCATCAACCAGCCACTGAGCAACACTACAGAAAAAGAATCCCTGTCAATCTCTGGGATCCAGATCTCTTAAAGGAGGAGATTCCAGATGCTGTTTGGGTGGACTTTTTAAAGTACTTCACAGGGACAAAGTGGGAAGGGAAGAAGGGAAGGGAGACAACAAAGAGCTAAAAGGCATTGCTAAGTGCAACTCAGTAATCAAAGCATCCACCCAGGAGACAGGAGAGGAGATAGGGGCTCACATCTACCTCCCTAGGAATGCTCTAACCAGAAAAACATTGGGTGGAGTATTCTTAATCCTGAAATATTTAGCTGCTTATGATTTCAGCAATAAAGCATTTACTATTGGCACCCATGTCCCAACAGGCCAACACTGAACACTTTTATTCCATTTTTATGCATACCTTGCTCTGGCAAATTCCCATCAACTTCAAAGGAACTCTAAAAACTTAGAAGCATTCAATTCTCACAGTATCTATGGCTGTGTCTTTATTTATGTACTCATGCACGACCTGGCATGCCTCAGGGTCCTGCTCCACAAACTTTCAGACCAACGCCCGGCTACAACATGCCATGGCTCATGTTCAGGATCTGGGACTGAGCTTTCCTTGGCATGGCAAATGGGTGTAAGAAATATGGGGACAAGGGATCACTGCATGCCTGGGTCTTGCTCCAGTACAACAGTGGCATTCATCTAGCTATGAACCCAGAGAAATGGGAAGGAGTCTCACAAGCCATGACACAGAACTACCCTACCTGGTTAAGAAGTTTCCATGGGCATTCTGTAGAACACAGAGCTCAGATAATACTAACTGCAGGAAAGCACAAAAGGCAAACACTAAAAAACAAGCATATCAGAGGAAAAAAAAAACAAAAACCAAAACCAAGCATGTGCAGTTTGGCTTTGGATTAAGTGGAATTATGGTAGAAACCACCTTACCCACCATATCTGAAAACAGCCTATAAATTAAGCCAAAACACAGTCATCCTTTAATTTAGAATGTAAGCCATGCCACTTACTCAAAGTCCTTTAGTCCTTACCATAAATTCTCTCTCTGGACTGCTAAGTCTTGCTGAGGAAGATGTGTGCATTATCCACGTTACAATGGCATAGGTATGTTAAATATTGTGAAGCACTCTTTGTTTCATTAATTTTAAGTGGAAAAGTGCATTTTTATCAAAGGGATCCAAAAAATAGTGACTTGATGACATTACATAGGAAGTTCACTGTGGACAAGGCATTTTTAACAAGTGGCAGTTTAGCTTATTGTGTACTCAGCTGCAAATATGCACTGAAAACTGGGCCATTTTTCTCCATTGCAATGGACATTTGTTTCTAAAATCTGCNCTGCTGCCCACACTGCTCTTGCTGCAGCCCAGCACACAGTTGCTGTCTGGGCTGCATGCACACACTGCAGGCTCATGTTGAGCTTTTCATTAACCCAGAGGTCATGGGTCATGGGTAGAAAGTTTCTTTAGCATGCACATATGTTCAACTTTTGATCTTTGTTCTGTTTCCCTTAGTATACTCTTAAAACTGCAATGACCCTTTCAATTTTCTTTTTTTTTTTCTTTTCTTTGCTTGCTTTGCTTTGCTTATTTATTTGTTTGTTGCTTCTTTCCATCTGCTTTTCTTTCTCCAAGTGCATCTGGCCTGCTGGCTTATACGTTGTCCTTGTCAGATGAAGTGCCACATGCATTTCCAGTTTCTGCCTCCTTCAGGAATCAGTAAAATTCTGTTTTCCAGAGACTGCTTTGCAATTATATCTTGTATACAGCTATTACAGAAGTGAGTTTTTCACTGCACAATCTGGGCTTTTTTGTATGTATTCCAACTTACATCAGATTTGATACTGACCTGGGTATCAATATCCAATTTATAAGCAACAACAATTCGATTCATGTTCAAGGGGGCATTTCAGTCTTCTGAAATAGGTCTCTATTGGAGCAATTTCCACAGAATGATCTTCTTCACTGTGCAGAACACTTCATTTTCTTTGAGGTACAGCTTCCCACACAGCTTTGTTTCTTACCAAAATAGTAGCTTTGTCAAAGGCCAGTCATTGTTTAGTTCACTTTTTTTTTTGCCTTCACATTACTTTTTGTGAGTTCACTACACATGAGAATTTTACTGCTGAAGGTTTTTTTTTTTTCTTTGCCATCCACTTTTTTTTAAGTAAGATTTGCTTGTCAGCCCCATCTACTGTGCCATCACCTCTTTTCTTTCTAAAACTTCTGTTCTCATCCAAGAGAGTTCTGCAGCCTGGCAGCCTAACACAGCTGCTTCTACACTTAGAATCTCATATGATGTTTCAATTTTGGTCTTTATTACAATCTGATCTTAAAATTAGTATCTCATAAGCAGGGGGGGAAAAAAAAAAACACCATATTTTTTCTTTTACAGATATTAAATAACTTTCTATTTTGGATATCCTCTCAGATATCTGAAATCTTTCCACTCTTTCAGATTTTTTCTTTTCCTTAACACAAAACAGTAATTAGCACAAACTAGTAATTAGATTGCTCTTCTTGTTGAGAGGCATCCCTGCCCATGGCAGGGAGGTTAGAATAGATAATCTCTTTAGTCCTTTCCAGCCTAAGCCATTCTATGATTCTGAGTCTTCAATTGTAGGTTATTAAATAATGTGCACTGCCTCTGGCCTGAGGTCACTGCAGGGGGGTGGGGTGTAAAAGCTAGCTTTTCCCCCCCTTTCTCTTTAGAAACTTTCCTTTTTGAAGAGACAAAATTCTCCTTTACTTCCTCTGCCTGATGCATTTCATGAGAACCATAGGTGCAATAGCTGTAGTGTTTTGCTGCTGTTCCAGGTCCTTCATCCCTCACATTTTCTTTGACTTTTCTGACACTGGATGCATGTTTCTTTCCTGTCTCTTCTTCAGATACCACAGAATACTCTTGGTGGTAACTAGTATAAGTGCCCAGATTGGATCTTATCATAGAATCATAGAATCAAGCAGGTTGGAAGAGACCTTCAAGCTCATCCAGCCCAACCTATCACCCAGCCCTAGCCAATCAACCAGACCATGGCACAAGGCACTAAGTGTCCCATCCAGGCTTGTCTTGAACACCTCCAGGGACGGTGACTCCACCACCTCCCTGGGCAGCCCATTCCAATGCCAACCACTCCCTCTGTCAAGAATTTCCTCCTAACATCCAGCCTAGATCTCCCCTGGCACAACTTGAGACTGTGTCCCCTCATCCTGTTGCTGGTTGCCTGGCAGAAGCCCACCTGGCTACAACCTCCCTTCAGGTAGTTGTAGACAGCAATGAGGTCTGCCCTGAGCCTCCTCTTCTGCAGGCTGCACACCCCCAGCTCCCTCAGCCTCTCCTCACAGGGCTGTGCTCCCAGCCCCTCACCAGCTTCATCACCCTTCTCTGGACATCTTCCAGCACCTCAACAGCTCTCTTGAACCAAGATTCTTTTAACTGTGATGAATCTTTCTGCAAGTAAGGGCTAAACTGACAAATTTGTTAGTTATTTGCAACACTGGAGCTTGTGAGGGAGGGGAAGCTGATGTCTTCTTCCTCTTGCTATTGATCTGTTCTTGTTCAAAGAAGTATGTTGCACAGGCAATAATACACATCTAGCTAGGACTATTCGAGGCCAAGTTATCATTAAACTCTTCCCTCAATCTGAACCTAAAAGAAGTGGTGTGGCTTTAGGAAGGAGATTCTTAGGAGCTGCAATTCTACTGTAAGTGAATGGGGAGAGGTACCACTTCCTGAAAGGAACCCAAAGTGACCAGCCTCTGAGTAGAAAGCCATCAAACACCACATACTTAGGATACTGATTCTTTAAGACCCACCTACAAACAGCACAACTCATGGGGATCAGTCAGTTTTGGTTCCTAATCATGGTGTGTCCTGATCCTGTATCACTGTATGAATACAAAGGAGTGATGCATAATAAACTGGACCCTTCTAGTCTGTTTTAACTAAATTTATTACAAGTCCTGTTAAATCCACCATCTTGTTTAGACTGATTGCTTTTGCTAGTGTCAACAACACATAAGAGATGAGGTTTTGCCAGCAAATGCTATCAAAGTGCTGCATGCCAGCCAACAAGCCCTGGTGAAAGATCAGTGGCAAAATGCATTTAGCTCTGGCCATCAGTGATTCACAAAACTTAACCCAAAGAGAAGCAGAAAAGACTTCTAGATGGATTATGTCAGAGCAAACAGGAGGAGCTCAGCTTGCTTATTCTGGCAAAACAAAGACACAGATTGCTGTGTGTAGATCAATCAGAAAGGCACTTTTGAGCTAATGGACCATGTTGGCACAAACCCAAAACCATTCTGTGAATAAATTTTGGCTGGAGATCACAAAAAAAGCATGAGAAGATCCAGCTTCTGGAACAAACTCTTAATAAGCAGTATGAGAACAAAACTCTAACATTTTAAAACAGAGGATGGTCAGTTTATAAAAAAGATTTATCTGACATGCTGCCTGCAAAAACAGATTGGTCTCAGAGGCTCAGTGGAGAGATGGTCAGTCTTCCTGACCCCACAAGCCACATTCTCTTTTCTTCACAGAGCCACACAGACTTTAGAGAGCTGTGGGGAGAGTGGATAGCTCAGCATGTTCCAGATCTTTTAGTGCTCCCTTGTGGATTTGGGCTGGATGACCTCTGCATGCTGGATGAAATCACGTCAATTGGCTCATGTCCCCCAGCAGACTCCAAACCGACGTAGCCCACTGCCACATGAGTGCTGTAACCCCAGCGTGGCAGTTCACTCCGTGTGCAGCTCAAAAAAACTGACACCCTCATCCCAAGCCCTTTCAGTCACACACACTGAGATACATATATTGAATATTGAATATTCTTCCAACCCACAGCTCCCAGGTACCAGGCTGTCAACTTTGGATAGCGACACTCCGTGCTGGGTTAGGAACTGGCTGGAGGGCCGAGCCCAGAGAGTGGTGGTGAATGGTGCCACATCCAGCTGGAGGCCGCTCACTAGCGGTGTCCCCCAGGGATCAGTACTGGGCCCCATCCTCTTTAACATCTTCATTGATGATCTGGACGAGGGCATCGAGACAGTCACCAGCAAGTGTGCAGATGACAGCAAGCTGGGGGCAGATGTTGGTGGGTTGGANAAGTTTAGGCTGGAGGTGAGGAGAAAGTTCTTCACTGAGAGAGTCATTCCCCACTGGAATGGGCTGCCCAGGGAGGTGGTGGAGTCACCGTCCCTGGAGGTGTTCAAGGCACGTTTGGACGTGGCACTTGGTGCCATGGTCTAGTCTTGAGGTCTGTGGTTGGACTTGATGATCTTTGAGGTCTCTTCCAACCTTGCTGATACTGTGATACTGTCCCTTCTGTCTGGCTGTCTCCAGACTATGGAGAAGAAAAACCATCTGGAAGAATGTCTTGTGGAATAAGGTTTGTTGTTTTTTTTTTTTAAAGAACTTGTTCTCTGATCTGTATTTTTAGCAACAGTAGCACTAAGAACCATAGTGAAAATTGAACATTTTGGTGCTAAGTTATCATCATCAGGGTGAAACATTGTACTGGTAACTTGAGAAGATTTGAGATTTAAGAGGCAATAACAGTGTCCTGGACTGCATGTTCTACCAAAGCCAAAATACTCACAGCAAGTCTCAAAGCCAAGGATATGTGCCATTTATTAATAGAAGATGAAGCTATTGCTGAGTTAAGAAGTAGCCTCAAGTTACTAATGTAATTAAAAATTGGGATGAAATACTAAGATGAATGAAAGAAAAATTAAATCATGAATGGTCAAAGTGCCAAATAAATGAATTAAAGACAGTTTTAAAAAGCAGTTGAAACATCCTTTTTCTGTTTTCTTCTACTTCTTCATGACACTAACCTTTTTTCACCCTTTCTAATGCAATCCTTACACTCTTCTCTGGTATTTGCATAGGTTAGCAAGGTTACTTTCCCTTACAATATACTTCTGTTTATAATATATGTTTAGAAATTGCAAGAGAGGCTGCACTTGTCTGTGTGAAACAGAAAAAAAATGTCATAGTGAATAGGAAGGCAATCTTTTTGGGGGGACAGACACCGGGAACAAAATGTGTAGGAAAATCAGAAGAGTGGGCATGGGCTCGCCGTGGGCTGTTCAGTTATCTAAAGGTTTTCTTGTTAGGATTTTTCCATCTTCCTTTTCTCTGCTGTTAAGAACAATATCTTCCTCTGGGTCAATAAAAACCTTTTCTTCTTTCATTTAAAGACTGCTAGAGGCTAATATGACTTATTTACTGCTAAGGAGGATCTAAGAAGCCAGCCAACTGCTGAAGCTGAACAAAGATGGCAGCATGTACACTGACTGCACAGGTAGAGAGAAGCTGGATCTTCCCATAGATATCACAGTATCACAGTATCAGCAAGGTTGGAAGAGACCTCAAAGATCATCAAGTCCAACCACAGACCTCAAGACTAGACCATGGCACCAAGTGCCACGTCCAAACCTGCCTTGAACACCTCCAGGGACGGTGACTCCACCACCTCCCTGGGCAGCCCATTCCAGTGGGGAATGACTCTCTCAGGGAAGAACTTTCTCCTCACCTCCAGCCTAAACCTCCCCTGGCACAGCTTGAGACTGTGACCTCTTGTTCTGGTGCTGGTTGCCTGAGAGAAGAAAGCAACCTCCTGCTGGCCACAACCACCCTTCAGGTAGTTGTAGACAGCAATAAGGTCTCCCCTGAGCCTCCTCTTCACCAGGCTAAACAATCCCAGTTCCCTCAGCCTCTCCTCATAGGGCTTGTGCTCGAGGCCTCTCACCAGCCTCGTTGCCCTTCTCTGGACACGCTCAAGCACCTCTTGTCCCTCTTAAATTGAGAAGCCCAGAACTGGACACAGTATTCAAGGTGTGGCCTAACCAGTGCAGAGTACAGGGGGAGAATGACCTCCCTGCTCCTGCTGGTCACACTCTTCGAGTGCCCTCTTCCACATACTGTGAGAATGGAAACTTAAAAAAACAACAACAAAAGGGGGTTTTGTTGCCTTAAAATAAATAAATAAAAGACCATCACATATCACACAAAAGCTACTAAACTGTTGGTTAGCATCCTTGGAGGATCCTCTTCAGCCTGGAGAAGAGAAGGCTTCCAGGAGACCTTATAGTAGCCTATCTGAAGGGACCTACAGGAAGGATGGGGAGGGACTATTGACAAGGTCTTGCAATGACAGGACAAGGGGCAATGGGTTTAAACTGGCAGAGGGGAGATTGAAACTGGATGTTAGGAGGAAGTTGTTTGCAGTGAGGGTGGTGAGACACTGGCACAGGTTGTCCAGGGAGGTTGTGGCTGCTCCCTCCCTGGGAGTGTTCAAGGCCAGGTTGGAGGAGGCCTTGAGTAACCTGTACTCATGGGAGGTGTTCCTGCCTATGGCAGGGGGTTGGAACTAGATGATCCTTGAGGTCCTTTCCAACCTTACCATTCTATGATTCTATGACACTTGCGTGGAATATGGAAGAGTCAAGAGAAAATATTAACCTGCTCAACCCAGCATCTTAATGAGCTTGGCAGTATCAGGTATTTCCATTATCGTGTCCTTAGTGGAGATAAAATGCAGGTTTCCATGGGAAATTTCAGTTAGAGTGGTGCTTTCCTGTGGCAAAGGTTTTTAGCTTGAAATGTTAGCTTCTGTCACCAAAGACATTGTACCTCAAAAACGTTTCTCGCCATCTCTAATTCATGTCGGTGAAGAATGCAAACACAGGCTTATCCTTACTTTCTCATGTGCATTCATATTGTCTGCCACCAGCCTGGATTAAACATTAATCTCTCCTGAGTATTGTATACCTCTATAACTATGTGCTAACTCTGTAGTGACACTAATGGACATCCATAGCTAGAAAATGGTATCATTACACCCATGAACAGAGTCACACATAGAATCANGAGAGCAGAGCAAAGGGGCACAATCCCCTCCCTTGCCCTGCTGCCCACACTGCTCTTGCTGCAGCCCAGCACACAGTTGCTGTCTGGGCTGCACTCACACTGCAGCCTCATGTTGAGCTTTTCATCACCCCAGACCCCCAGGTCCTTTTCCTCAGGGCTGCTCGCAGCCATTCACCACACAGCCTGGAACTGTGCTTGGGATTGTGCCTACCCAGGTGCAGGACCTTACACTTGGCCTTGTTGAATTTCATGAGGTTGGCTTAGGCCCACCTGCATGGTAGGGTACTATGCAGTGTTGTTAAACTCAGTTCCCATAAGTTATGTGAAACAAAGATCTGATGCACATTTTAATGCTAGTTTAAAATGAAAAGAGCACAGTGGTCAATGGATCAGTGAATACATTTTGGAAAAGATGACAAAGGTTTCCAGACAAATGCCTATTTGGAGAAATTTGGAAGGATAGTTGGGAATTCAGTTGAGAAGACAACAGACTTCCCCTGTTCATAAGTCTTCAGACTACCATTCTGTGCTGTCTGCTCCAGAACTGATGATTTGCTGTCTAGAGTCAGTCATATAGGCTGCCTTACAGCACACTCTCAAGTCATACAGTTGGAGGCATCCACAGTGCTGCCCTCACTGTCCCATTACAGGTCTGTCTTTCCATGGCTTTAAATAAGTTGAGCTTTTGTGAAGAAGCTGTTCTCCATCCAAAGCTAAAACCAAGATTTCTGCAGTGCTTGTTATTTTTTACTCGAAATCCTAAATATTATTACAAAGCCCAAATGTTTCCTGCACAGAGCTGCATTTTTCTTGCCTGTCATTACCTCTCTGCTGAGAGAAATTTTATATCCACCAGCCTTAGATTTGATTTTTTTAAGCCAACCTGCTCCACATATTTCCACTTGTGTTAAGCATGTTTGCATTGTGAAGATGTTCTCCTCCTTCCACAAGTGCTCAGTTCTCTATGGAAGCTTCTATAACATAGAGAAAACTTCTACACAGAATTTAGTTCCTCATCTGTGTGCCTTCTTTTTGCCATGTAAGAGCAGTCTGGATGAATTCTTCATGATGGTGTTCCCTTCTGCCAGACACTTACCTCAGTCAAATAGAAACTTGAAGTAGATTCTTGAATATAAGCATCCCAGTCTCCTTACAGTCTGCATGAGGATAAGATTAATGGAATTAAGCACATAAATGGCCAAAAATTTGTATTTTGCAAGGCAAAAAAGCATATGGTTTGTTCTCTCTGAGGATTTTACTTGTGCTAGATCATTTTTTTCCTTATATTCATAAAGCCATTGCTGTCACATTAGATGATAATTGCCACAGAATCAAAATTAACTCCAAGCAGCACATGTAAAGAACAATGGAGGCTGTAGCATGCAGCATCTCCTGAGTGCCTTGCCTCTGCATGTTTGCTGATGGCAGAGCTGAGCTACATCAACAGAGCTCTTTAGTAAGGCACTTCCCTGCCTTTCTCTTGCTATTCATCAGAAATTGCATTCCAGAGGTCATCAAATCCATGCAGCAACAACTCATACATGAGGAGGGTTTTACTTTGTCTCCTACTGTTTATTCTTTATGTGAGTCTTCTGTGTTACAGCAAAAGTATGATGGTGCCTGTGATTACTTTATCATGTTATTTCTGCATGTAACAGGCATTATACAACTCCACATTTCAGTCACAGACCAGGTTATTTCTGCAGCTGTGTTTTTTGTACTCTTCTTGATCAATGGTTTTCAAAAATCTTTACAATAATTACAATAACATTTGAAAGTAGGTAATGTCTCATTGAAGCACCACAGCAGTCTTAAAAAAGGGCATTATCAAAACTTTAGAAACCTTTTCCTACATGAAGTGGTAGTGGATGTTATTTCAGTATTTGATTTGGTTCTTTGCAGTGCCAAGGTTATACTGGAGGTATAACCTTTTAAAAAAATAATAACCACTTTACTAGTTCGTTGTGATTTTCAAACTGTTGCACTCAGCTCCAATGTCCAATTGGAACAGGTTGCCCAGAGATGTGGCTGCTTCCTCTCTGGAGGTGTTCAAGGCCAGGTTGGAGGAGGCCTTGAGTGACCTGTACTAGTGGGAGATGTCCCTGCCTATGGCAGGTGGTTGGAACTAGATGATCCTTGAGGTCCCTTCCAACCTTACCATTCTATGATTCTATGAATTTCTGCCTGCCTGGACTTCTTTGGAAGAAAATGCTTATTTGTGTGAGAGATCAGACTACATACATGAGGCTCAGACAGCAACATGTGCACATTACAGACTGACCCTGCTGATCTGCTTCCTTTTCTTTAGAGAAGTTGGACAGAAGCAGTTTGGGCAGCACAACAGTCAGATGCTGTCTCTCATTTGAATGTGTAACGAGGTGTTCAAGACTCTTATGTTTATAGATGGGGATATAGAATCATAGAATGGTAAGGTTGGAAGGGACCTCAAAGATCATCTAGTTCCAACCCCCTGCCATGGGCAGGGACACCTCTCACTAGTACAGGTCACTCAAGGCCTCCTCCAACCTGGCCTTGACACCTCCAGGGAGGGAGCAGCCACAACCTCCCTGGGCAACCTGTGCCAGTGTCTCACCACTCTCACTGTAAAGAACTTCCTCCTAACATCCAGTCTAAATCTCCCCTCTGTCATTTTAAACCCATTGCCCCTTGTCCTGTCTGCGTGACAGAGGTCACCTGCACAACCTCTGGTGTGGTCTCAGCATTCCTCCTGCCATTTCTATTACGGTGGTAACATCTCTCAATCCATCCTTGTCAACCAAGGAGTGGGGGTGAAATGATAATTTGGAGGGATCCTGCAGCAGCCTCTTTGAGGGTAAAGTCACAAGTCTGAGAAAATGGAGCATGGTGTCAGCACATTCTTCAGCCTTCTACTGTCTTTCTTGTGCGTACCTAAGTGCACTCAATGTACTAAGTTGTTTCATGAGCAAATACAAAGCAAATGGTAGGTGGGAAAACTGAAAGATCTATTTGAGGGAATAATGGCAATATTAGCAAGATAAAGTCATTATGTAGGAGTGTCTCCCACTGAGGAGTTTTTGTTTTGTACATGTGTTTCTATGAAGAGTGGGAAAAAATAGAAGAGACATTAAATGCAGCAGAGAAAATCCACAGAACTGCCCTTACCTCAACCAAACAAGAACACAGTGCACATCTAAAGGCGAGTCAATGGGAATTCTGCCTTGGTGCTTCATTTCTGGGCTTCCTTAATTATAATGTTCTTTATTTTATAAATTATACTACAGTCCATAAGCTGTTTGTCTCTAATCATATAATGTGGCTTCCATTTAAATGTATGTGGCTTGCAAGAGGTATGACCTTTCGCTTGCCTTTCTCTATTACCTGCCAATACATTTTTAGACAGTGACACATTGCTGGTTTGGAACACTGTGGAAATGAAAACAGAACAACAACAAAACAGCAGGAATTTCTCAGTTACATAAAGGATAATAAAACTGGAGACCCTGTGATTACTGTGCAACTTGATGAGTTTTCAAATGATCACTTCAGCAACCACCTCTCCATCATTCAAGTGACAAGAAAGAATTTGTTCTGGGTTGAACAGACAATCAGTTTAGAATGTGATACAGAACACATTATTCCATATCTTTGAGGGTGAGAACAAGGCAAAAAACTTTTTCTCCTAAATAATCTATGCATAACATTTTTAGTACAAACACATGAAGTGAAAAAAAAAATTTTCAGCATTGGTGCAAGGTTTGAGCCATATTAAATCCAGGAATAAGCATCATATTTTGGCTTAGAACATAGACTTGGCAGGGTTTCTTCTAGTTGTCAATCAATTTTGAATAGATTGCTATGCCTTTATAGAATCCACTGATTTTATACACAGAGATTCACATATTTATCAGGTAGGCAGAAGAAGTAAGGTTATAAGCTTCCTTAAATTGCTTTCTAGCTGATTTATCTGTTTGCAATATATTGTTCCAGTACAACACACCTTTAAAACTGCTGATTCCTTTTCTGGAAAAAGTATTATTTTTCTCTGTGCTTCACTTCCCACCACATAAAAGTAAAAAGCATTATAGAATCAGAGAATAGTGAGGTTGGAAGGGACCTCAAGGATCATCTAGTTCCAACCCTCTGCCATAGGCAAGGACACCTCCCACTAGCACAGGTCACTCAAGGCCTCCTCCAACCTGACCTTGAACACCTCCAGGGAGGGAGCAGCCACAACCTCCCTGGGCAACCTGTGCGAGTGTCTCACTATCCTCACTGCAAACAACTTCCTCCTAACATCCAGTCTAAATCTTCCCTCTGCCAGTTTCAACCCATTGCCCCCTTGTCCTGTCATTGCAAGACCTTGTCAATAGTCCCTCCCCAGCCTGCCTGATCTGAAAGTAAATAAAATAGTTCCCTCATTAAGTTCATGTATTTTAAATCACTTGATTTTGTCACCGAGCTTTTAAATAAGTAGATATTCTAACTTGTAGAGAGTCTAAGACCAAGGTAAAAGAAATAATGCACATCAAAAGAGACATGAAGATATATTTGGGGCTTTAAAATTGTTTATATGTTGATTCAAATTTTAAAAAAGGTGAAGGCTAGTTTTGTTCCATGCAAGCAGTAGCAGGCATTCTTCATCTAACACGGGTCAGGTTAATATTTAAATAAGTAAAATGGCATATCCTGGTCTCCCCAAATATCAAATGGAGTAAGACACTGTAGATAACACTATTAGCCTTTCATTTGACCCACTGTCATGGTTGGCCTAAGTAGGCCAAAATAGGCTTATCCATGTCCTGGCTTGCCCAGACATGTTTTTCTGCTCTCCATCTCTCTGTTTTGGGGAGAAGCAACCACAGGAAAGAGGAGAAAGAACCTGGAGCCACTGAGTCTGAGGACCCTGGCCCTTTGCATCCTGTGGTAAACAAGGTACACAGGCTCAGCTTGTGTATGCCTTGTGCAAGGCTGTGCTCTGCCCTAAAAAGGGTAAAGCAAGCCTGTGGCTTCACCTAATATGGTCAAGGTTTGGCTAAGTGCCATTCTGATTGGCTATTCTGTGTTCGAAGGCCCATTAGTCTTGGGCTGGATGGACAAAAGGAGATGAGCAGGAAGCATAACAANTTAAAATTAGTGATCAGGGTGGCTAGAGTTCTCAATATTGAATATTAATAAAAAATATTTGAAAATATCATCTCGCATTAATTAATTACCCCTCCACTACACCCTCAATGTCAACCTTGCATTTTTTAATGACTATCACCTTACTGTCATGTATTTAATTTCCAGGAATCACAGGTTTTTTTGTCTATTAATTCCAAAACCAAACATCCTGGAATAATTAGAAAAAACTTTCCTTCTTCATACCAGTTAATTTTAACATATTTCCAATACATTTCTTCATGCAGAGAAAAAGCAATGTTCACGGATCTGTATTAAATCATTTAACATCAAAACAATATCTTTAAAATACCTGTTTTTACTCAAAACAGGCAGAAAACACAACTCAACCTCACATGCAGGCACCTCCCCTGTTCAGTTCTTCCTGCACTGGAGAGTTCTTCCAGCCCTGTGATCTCACACTTGTACAAACTCCTACAAAGGCAATGCATTTCTAGAACAGTTTCTGAAATCAGACTTTCAACGTAGCCTTTTGTCATTGTTGCTTGTTTGTAAACTCATTGCAAAAGCCATAATCAAAGATGTGGCTCCAAAGTTAAAACTAAAAAGCTGCCTGGCCACATGCAAAGTCAGCTGCTACAAAAGGACTACTTGTCCAAGAATCATAGAATCATA
>WBNM01015756.1:6026-43244 GCA_013399055.1 Ramphastos sulfuratus | reverse complement strand
GGTTTAGGGTGAAGTTTGCAGAGTAGGGATACAAGTTGGACTTGGTGATCCTGGGGGTCTTTTCCAAGGGTTTCTGTGATTCTGAGTGGAACACCATCCTTATGAGGAAAGACTGAGGCAGCTGAGTCTCCTCAGCTTAGAGCAGACTGAGGAGTAACCTCACTAATATTTGGAAGTATGTAAAGGGTAAGTAAGCCAGGCTCTTCTAATGACAGGACAAGGGTCAATGGGTGCAAGCTGGAGAATAGGTGGTTCCTCAAAGACATCAGGAAAGACCTTCTCTGTCTGAGGGTGACAGAATTACCAACAAGCTGCCCAAAGAAGCTGTAAAGTCTTCTCTCAAAACATCCGAGACTCACCTGGGCACATTTCAATATGACCTACTGTAGGTGATTGTGCTCTGGCAGTGGGATTGAACCAGGCAATCTTTTGAGGCCCCTTACAACATTCTATGATTCTGCATAATCATCTCAGGCTGTAAAGCATCAGTAGGCCCAGAAAGTGGAGTCTCCAGTGTGCTGCAGCTCCCTGGCACCAGCAAGAGCCTCTGCGGATGCTGACAAACCTGGAAAATCTCCTGCAATGGTTATTTAGCTTTAAGACACTTAAGGCATCAAGAAGACATTGTTTATCTACAAAATTATTTCCAGACATAAACAACAGAGAAGAAATTGGCAGAGCCACAGATATTAGCCCTCATATCCCAAAGGTGGCTCTCTTCACAGGAGTTGCCCTCCACTTTCTGCTAGTAGAAAATCAAATTAAACACTGCCCACATGCAAACCCAAACGTCTCAAAATACTGTCAGACAGTACAAATACATCACATCCTATCTAAACATGGGATCAGCCTTTCACACTTGCTTTTGAAGATGTTGTTTGTATTCACAGATATTTTTATCTTGCTCTATATCAAAGAAGTAGAATGCAAGAGACTCCACACTTTCCTCTGGAGTTTCACATCTCCACCAGTACTGTACCTTCACAGACCTTGTATGTCAGAGTAGAAAAATTGCTTGTACTTGGTGCACTACATAACCTTTCCACCCATGTTTTATTGACAACAATATTTAAAAAAAAAAACAGCATCTCAAAATAGTCTGAGAAGACTTTGGATTCACTGTCTACAACTCAGTCTAGTAGTTTTAGCATTTTTCAAATCGGGAATTCATAACATCTCTAGTGGTTTCCCCTGGTAGTAGTAATCAGGAATTTATATGTATGAAAGAAATTTATTAATTGCTTGCACTTTTGGATAACTGAAAGAAAACACACCAAAACACTACACTCTAGGAATGTCTTCACTGTTTTATCTCCCATAGAATAGTTTGGTTGGAAAGGATCTACAGTGTTTATGTGTCTAGCCCACGGGAAGTCCTGAAAACACCATTCAATATAAAACTCCAAAGGCACTCCCCAAGTCCGTGCTGCCAAACACATGCCTGCTTTACCAATCAAGCTGGCAAAGCCTCATGATTTGGATTTCTCCTCTGGCTGGTCCTACATTGCTTCCAGAAGTCCTCAACAGATTCCAACATGTGTTAGCTCAGCATAACCTGTTCCTAAAATACAGCACCTATGGAAAACATCCAGCACATCCTATCTACCATTCCTAAACATTAACCTGACCTGGGAAGAAAGTGACTCTATTTGCATAATGGTCTAAACCACAGACTCCACTGCAGCAGCCAGTTTGTGGTATTATTACACAAAGTAGCCTACAGTCCAAAATAAAAACTACTAAGTTTGGGAATCACAGTAATGCTGCAGTTTCCTTATGAAGCAATTAACACTGCTTTTATCACCATAGCACCATAAACTCCTGTAACATTTTAAGCTTGTAACAAAAAAATTGACTAATCAACAATAGTTGCTGTAATTAAAAGCACTTCTGTGATGCAAACTGCGAAGTTATGATGTCATCTCATGATTGGAGCGTGGGGATAGATGGTAACAGACTCTTCAGGAGGAACAGGCAGGGGAGAAGGGGAGAGGGTGTTGCCCTCTACATCAGTGATAAACTGGAGTCCATGGAGCTGACCTGGGGATGTGCAATGCAAAACCAGAGAGCTTATGGGTAATAGTCCAGTTGTTCCATCACCCTCACAGTACAGAACTACTTCCTAATGTCCAGTCTAAATCTGGCCTTGGTTCCAAACCATTGCCTCTTTTCTAGTGCGACATGCTCTTGTAAACAGTCCCTTTGCAGCAGTCTTGTGGGCCCCTTCAGGTACTGTAAGGCTGGTAACAGACCTGATTTAGAGTTGTGTACCTTGTATTTCAGGAACAAAGGATGAACTGTCATGCCACCCCTTGGCTAACTAAATGGATTTTTCACTTGTAACTGTTTTTATTTACTAATTCAGGAGTCTTCCCAAATGGCACTCAGAACTGACTTATATAAGATTAATTTTTCATTATTGCAATTTAATTGCAATATTTTTCAATATAGTTACTGACTCAAATAGAATTGTCTGACTTGCACAGCTTGATTAACATATGCTGTCTTTATTTCAGCATGGCTGGGCTGAAATCACTTAGCAGCTATTTGAAAACACCTAAATGCCTGCTACTGTCACAGGACCAAGACAGCAACTTCACTACTCTGACATGGGAAGGTGGAATAAACATGGTAGAAATTGACATAATAGAAACAAAAAAGGCACAACATTTAAAACAGCATCTTCATTTACAGTTTCCAGAATGAGAACTCATGATTACTTTCTGGGTTTTATTTTGAAATAGAAATTAACAAAGAAAAAACAAACAGCCAACCAGGAACTGAACACAGGACAGAAAGATGAGTGTATGTATTGATACATTTCAGCTTAGCTTCTCTTGTGATTTTTTCCTGATCATTTCAGTAACATAAAGTCTACTTTCCAAGCATGCCTGCAAAATGGTTTAAATTACACTTCATAAATTAAACAAGTTATTTGGATATTCCTACAAATACCCATTATAGTGTTGAATTAACTATTCATTAGGCTGCTTAGTACTTTCATCATGCAGTTTCCACAGGGCAATTTCTACCTGAGAAATGCATAGAGAAAAGGCTTCAAAGTAATCCACCAAATCTTTAAAAACTGAAGAGATTGCACTTCCTCACAATAAATACAACTAACATCTGCTGCAGAAAGTGCTTGGCATTTGTACAGTTTTGTGAAGGATTTCTGTTGTAGATAAATATTTTTCTACAATTCCTATTACGCACCACTCAACTCAGACATTTTCTTTAATTACACTCCAAGGAGTCCTTTCATACCCATTTAAGAAAGTTAATTTGTTGCCTAAAAGAATGCATACATACTTCTGAGTTTCAGCTGCGATTCATCTGTCTTCCAGCACATAAAAACGCACAAGGAAATACCTGTAATTAATGGACTTAGTTCTGCAAAAATGTCTAACAAAAATCTGAACACTCAACACATTTTTGTTACGTTGTGAAATATGCTCTTTTTAGAAACAAAGGACGGTCTTATGATTCAGCATTTCATTTTCGCTCCACGTCGCAGTAATGAGGAAAACAGCACAGCAAAGTCTTTAGGAAAACAAGAAATTTTCATGCCAGATCAGCAGAGCTGACCAAGTCAGGCTCACAGTTTGTGTACACACAACAGACACAGGACAATTGTTTGCAGGGACAAAGTAACAACTTCATGACATTCCCCGGTTTTGGAAATAATATTTTTTTCCACTATTCTAAAGTAAAGAATTCCAAAGACATACACTGAATTCTGATAAGGGTGGCTTTTTTTTTTTTTCCCTAAAACCATGTATAAGCTATGCAGAGTCAATGAAATCTTTAAATCTGCATGAAATGCTGGACACAAAGTATCCACGCAGGCTCAGCTGCAGAATGAAGCCTTTACACGCGGAATTTGCTGCAAATCAAACTAACTGGCATTGCATCCTGTATTCTTATACAACTGGACAAGGAAAGTTTCCAATGAACGTTACAAAGTTCTCAATTAATTTTAAACCATATTTGGCCATTTTAAAAGAGAAAATGAGTAGTAAAATGAAATAATAGTTAAACTGTGTGAAAAATGCATTTCCGCTGATGACATGTAATCTGTACCGCTCTACGGAAAGCAAAAATCAAAGCTCCTTCACTGCATTTGGATTCATAAAACTGCTCCAGTCATGCCACAGGATACTGTGGAGGTTTTATGAATAATGCTTTGCTTTCACACTGCACGATAAACTAGAAAATACTAATAAACTTATATATAAAAAAAATATATTGTTTCCTTTAAGTATTAATTACTTTATCTGATTTTAGATCAGCAATACCTAGAACTTACAGATTCTATCCTGCACGATTTCAACTTACCTTATATAACTTGATACTAAATTAAAGGGAAAGGAAAAAAAACTCAATTTTTTTTTTCTTTTCCATAAGCCTGCATTCTTGGAAAAAGGACCAATAATTCAATAAACTATACAGTGTAGCTTACACAGTTACCACTCATTCTCTTCCTCTTGTATCAAAAAAGTCACTGTATTATAATCACATTTACAATCCTCCTCTTTAACACGCAAGAACCTCAACGTCTTTTGGCAAAGAAAGGAGGCTTAAATAGCAATGAAGCAGTACTGGAAGATAATTACAACTATACTGCACAAACAGGAGTTATCCTACAGATCAGTTAGTTTTGCATTGAATTTTTATTCTTCATAAAGATGGTATTTTGGACAAAGAAGCTCGTTTAAGAAAGCAGCAAGTTTAAATACAAAGTGGCCGCACGACAATGCGCTGAAGTAATTCGCTCAGCTGCAATAAGAAAATCGCCACTCACAGAACAAACTGGAGATTTCACACACAATNCCATTATAGTGTTGAATTAACTATTCATTAGGCTGCTTAGTACTTTCATCATGCAGTTTCCACAGGGCAATTTCTACCTGAGAAATGCATAGAGAAAAGGCTTCAAAGTAATCCACCAAATCTTTAAAAACTGAAGAGATTGCACTTCCTCACAATAAATACAACTAACATCTGCTGCAGAAAGTGCTTGGCATTTGTACAGTTTTGTGAAGGATTTCTGTTGTAGATAAATATTTTTCTACAATTCCTATTACGCACCACTCAACTCAGACATTTTCTTTAATTACACTCCAAGGAGTCCTTTCATACCCATTTAAGAAAGTTAATTTGTTGCCTAAAAGAATGCATACATACTTCTGAGTTTCAGCTGCGATTCATCTGTCTTCCAGCACATAAAAACGCACAAGGAAATACCTGTAATTAATGGACTTAGTTCTGCAAAAATGTCTAACAAAAATCTGAACACTCAACACATTTTTGTTACGTTGTGAAATATGCTCTTTTTAGAAACAAAGGACGGTCTTATGATTCAGCATTTCATTTTCGCTCCACGTCGCAGTAATGAGGAAAACAGCACAGCAAAGTCTTTAGGAAAACAAGAAATTTTCATGCCAGATCAGCAGAGCTGACCAAGTCAGGCTCACAGTTTGTGTACACACAACAGACACAGGACAATTGTTTGCAGGGACAAAGTAACAACTTCATGACATTCCCCGGTTTTGGAAATAATATTTTTTTCCACTATTCTAAAGTAAAGAATTCCAAAGACATACACTGAATTCTGATAAGGGTGGCTTTTTTTTTTTTTCCCTAAAACCATGTATAAGCTATGCAGAGTCAATGAAATCTTTAAATCTGCATGAAATGCTGGACACAAAGTATCCACGCAGGCTCAGCTGCAGAATGAAGCCTTTACACGCGGAATTTGCTGCAAATCAAACTAACTGGCATTGCATCCTGTATTCTTATACAACTGGACAAGGAAAGTTTCCAATGAACGTTACAAAGTTCTCAATTAATTTTAAACCATATTTGGCCATTTTAAAAGAGAAAATGAGTAGTAAAATGAAATAATAGTTAAACTGTGTGAAAAATGCATTTCCGCTGATGACATGTAATCTGTACCGCTCTACGGAAAGCAAAAATCAAAGCTCCTTCACTGCATTTGGATTCATAAAACTGCTCCAGTCATGCCACAGGATACTGTGGAGGTTTTATGAATAATGCTTTGCTTTCACACTGCACGATAAACTAGAAAATACTAATAAACTTATATATAAAAAAAATATATTGTTTCCTTTAAGTATTAATTACTTTATCTGATTTTAGATCAGCAATACCTAGAACTTACAGATTCTATCCTGCACGATTTCAACTTACCTTATATAACTTGATACTAAATTAAAGGGAAAGGAAAAAAAACTCAATTTTTTTTTTCTTTTCCATAAGCCTGCATTCTTGGAAAAAGGACCAATAATTCAATAAACTATACAGTGTAGCTTACACAGTTACCACTCATTCTCTTCCTCTTGTATCAAAAAAGTCACTGTATTATAATCACATTTACAATCCTCCTCTTTAACACGCAAGAACCTCAACGTCTTTTGGCAAAGAAAGGAGGCTTAAATAGCAATGAAGCAGTACTGGAAGATAATTACAACTATACTGCACAAACAGGAGTTATCCTACAGATCAGTTAGTTTTGCATTGAATTTTTATTCTTCATAAAGATGGTATTTTGGACAAAGAAGCTCGTTTAAGAAAGCAGCAAGTTTAAATACAAAGTGGCCGCACGACAATGCGCTGAAGTAATTCGCTCAGCTGCAATAAGAAAATCGCCACTCACAGAACAAACTGGAGATTTCACACACAATCTTTAATAGGAATAGTCCTTTAAATGACATTTATGAAAAGAATGACACAAACACATCTTTAAATCTCCCTACAACTTCAGAAGAAGGAGTAAAGCTTCTCATGAATAACTTCCAGGGTTTCCTCAAAGGTATGGAATATGATAGGAATGTAGATATGAAGAATTTTTCAGAATGAGCAAAAGATACACTAAACAGAACAATTCTTTACTATATGCTAGTTAAAATTAGATGAGACATTACTCCTTGTAAAGATAAAACTGGAACAAGTTAAGGGCTTTAGAACAGGAATTGCTACTCTGCCCTTACAGCAGCACACTGATGTTCAGAAGAAAACTTTCTATATAAAAAGACAACCCATGGCTGTAATCTATTGCTTTAAGGTGATGAAAATAATGGAGTAATGGTGTAGTGAAATATTAAAACTAATAGCAAATAAAAATACAAGCTAAACAAGCAAACAAAACCCCCACTAACAACAATAACAATAAAAAAAATCAAAATTCACTGTCCCAGCAGCTTTTGATAGAGTAGTTTAAAAAAGTCTTTTCTCCCTTAAGTGAAATATGGTGAAAGCAAAACTGTGCATCCAACTATTTCCAGAACAACTAAGCCTGTGTAGAGTGCACTGGATTAAATTCTTAGGGCTGGGATTGTTCTTGGCCTGTGTACTTCAGCAAGGAGTAACTGAGGCCAGCCTCCAACTAGAGCGTTGGACTAATAAGCAAGTGAACAGACAGTAAACAGTGAAATCAGCAGAGTGCAGAGAGTAAATGCAAACAGGCAAGGTGCTGCCATGATAACATACCTCTTGTATGGAGCGAGCTGCTGGCTTGTCTTGATGATTGGCCAGTATTAAAAACGGCAAAGTACATAACTGTGGGTGCTGTAGAGCAGAATGCAGTTCATTCCTAGCAGTTTCTAGATCATCTTCAGAGGAGGCACTGTCTAACACAAATATTACCCCTTGGGATCCTTGGTAGTAACGACTCCAGTATTTCCTGATATTGTCAGCCCCTTTCAAGACAATAATAGGAACTAATTAAAACAAGAATAATTAAATAGATTTAATACTTGTAGCTGAAAATAACCATTCTACTTAGAACAATCAAAGTAATGGACTGAACTTTCTCTCCTAAATAATCATCATTGAAATAATTAAAAGGAAAAATGCAACCATGAATATAACACAAACACAAATGTCAAATTAACATTGATTAAATAAGGAGGGAATTTGACTCAATGCAGTTTTTGTCACAGAAATTTTCTGCCTCATTAATGACTGCTGGCAGAACTACCGTGCTTCCAGTGCTACAGAGTCTAATCTTACACCTGCCCACTGAAATATCTTGGTACCAATACCTAAACTTTTGTCCATTCTTCTTAATTTAGCCTTGCAGGACCTTACCACAAGCTGCAGCTTGTGTCATGGCAATCGCTCATTTCTGAGCACGATAAAGTCTTTCAGTTAAACTCCAGACCATAAGGCAAACACTTGGTAGTTGGGGAAAACGAGGTGCCAGGAAAGTCTATTTAATCTGACATTTAATGAGGAGAACTGCAATACAACAGCGAGTTGTACAGTAAATTAAAATCTATGCTGACAACATGCAAAGACATTAATTTCAACTACTTTTCAACTGTCAACCACAGTAAGGATTCTGGAAAAGCCCAACAGTAGGAAAAATGACTGTACATGCTTACATGACACAGTAATTTTTAGGATACAGTTCAGCAGCACTCAGCCATCTCAATAGGAGCTTGTGAGATTATCTACAGAAAGCTTCTGTATCCCCTGGGGAGCAGTACATGTTGTAATATCGAGCCGGGGGGGGAAAAAAAATCATATTTGACAGCTGTCAAACTATTTAAACTATGATCTGGACATGGGTTATTCTTTGTATTCCTGAATCTGGCACTACACTCATGGGGACTCACACTACAAAGTGATGTACAGCAACACTCCAGCATAAAACTTGACATGTCTGCAAGAGAGTGATTTGCAGAAACACTCTAGAGGTATCCTACAAACGCTTCTGTACTTGGAGAGAGAGGGAGAAGTGAACTTCAATGCAGTCACAGATACCAGGTGAGAATCATAAAACCTCAAAATCAAAATTACAGAAACGTTGTGAGCAACATACATAGACAAAATGAGAGCATAATGCAACAAAATTACTGTGACATTGATGTGATACTAAAAATATTTGCTTCATTTATGCATTGTGCAACAGACTAAAGGAAAAAAAAACAAACAACAAAACAACTCTACAAAGGAGTTCAGAGCATAGACTTCAGGCATCCGAACTGGAGTATTCAAATCTCGCCCCACAGAGTTAAGAGTCTTCTCTGCATCGGCCACTGTGCAACCTTAAGCACTGTCTCTGTGCTCTGCACCTAGCACAGTTCGAGTGGCAAATGAGTGTTGGGAACACACACTTTCCTACACAGAATAATGAAGTTTCTACTTCCTGCAAGAGATTTAAAGAGTTGATTACTTAAATGTAACTGGGCATGGGATTCAGTTAAGACCTTGCTGTATGTCTCCATTACTATTAACCAACTTCTGAAGAGGAATATTACTTGTGCAGAAGAGTGACTGCATTGAAAGCTAATTCTATGTTTCTCCACCACTAGAATATCTACTAATTGTACTTGTAAAGAGTCTCGTAGCATCTGTTAGATGTCCCAGTCTTTCCAAACAGCTGTCTCTGTCAGAAGCAAGAAAAGCAAGTTGCAGAGGGACACTATTTACATAGCCACACACAGCAGTGTCACAGGCATCTGAAGTATCACATTACTTTAAAAACTGTTAAGAGAATAGCTTTCCATGAACTGAAAGGCCAACACTATGATCTGTTCTTTGAAGGTCTTCTCTTGGTTTCTTCTCCTAATAGCATAACATCTGTCTTATTTACTCTAAGGTTCAGCCAGCTACTTTTCAATCACATCGCTGCCAGACCTGGAGGCTTATCTTTGTAACCATATTATTTCTGAAGAGTAAAATTGTGTATTGAACTGCTGAGCATTTGACCCCTTGTATCCACACACATGGAATAAAGCAGCTCGTGGCAATCTACATGAGACACTGGAGCCAGAAAAGGCATATGCCTGATGATTTGTTGACATTACAATCCTGACTTTTTGGTTCAGGTTCTTCAGCTGCTCGAGTTTGTTTCTCCACATCAACTGTTACAATAGAAACATCAAAGTGTAGTAGTCCTTTTTCTCTCCAGTCCTGGCCGGTCATCAGGTCACAGTTATGAGAACCAACTAATAATGTCCAACGAAACTTAGCATTTCCTTGAGGATCTTCCACCAGAATAGTGACCTGCTCTGAACTTGCTTACACTTCAATTCTCAGGAATTCACAGCCTGAGGCTTTAGAAAAAAATATTGCACTAAGCAGATAGGAAAAAACCAGAGAGCCATTTTTAACTCATTTTCCTGGCAAATGCACTTGAAAAACTAAATTCTGGCACTGATAAACTATGAGCAATTGGAAATCAGTTTCTACAAGACAAACAAGCTTATATTATTTTGCCTTAACTCCTCACAGTCAGGTAAGATCTCCAGAGTATTAAGTTGGAACTTGTGAAGTTACCCTGGGCAGGCAGTGCTGGCCTGACTGTAACGATTCAGCTACTGCACCTCATGGCACAACACACTTAGCCATACACAGTAAGCAGCTGTTCCTAATGTTAGACTGACCTCAAGGGATGAGAAGGTGTGGTGGGGTGGTGAAAGGCCAGGGTGAGGAGGAGAGGAAAAGGGGAAAGGAGTGGGGGAGAGGCAGGGAAAAGAAAACAAAAAAAAATTAAGGCAAGGAAATGCAACCTCCAGAAAAATGTTACAATTTGTATTAGACCTAGGGCACACGTTGTGGGAAAAGCACACTAGATGTGACATCCAGTGCAGAATATTCCCCAGACACATGCGAGATGCCTCATGCCTTCACTTCTCTCAGGAATGAACCTGCAACAGCGGCTTGAGTCCTATGGTGCCACTAAAATATCTCGTGTAGAAATGAGAGGAAACAAGATGCCATGCTGGAGCAGCACCACAGTACCTATTAGAGAAGGCAGTATTCAGTCAGACATAGGCCTGTGTCACTGTACGAGAGGAAAACACTCTGCCTTCTCCTGACAGAGAAATGGTAGCAACACCATTAAAAATCCCAATCATTCACCATTTCTGTGGGGCAATTCAGAGTTTTACAAAGTGGTCATTTGTAACGTCTTAAAATATCCAGTAAGGGTATGAACACTGTCCATGATTTGTATTAGTGACAACAGCAACCTCTCAAATACCTCTTCGGAAAGTGGGGGTAAAGGTTTTGGAGGTAAACAGACATCCAAAGCAGCTTGCACAATGATGCACTCCTGCACACTATGCAAAACAGTGATGCAAATTTTCCCTTCCACTATGAATTCTTCTGTTTACATCTTCATTCATAGCAGTGCAAGGCTCTCTGCAATTCCCACTTTCTCTGTTCTTTCAAGAGAACAGAACACAGCATTACAGAAAAAAAAATTCATTGAAAGCAATTTACAAGTGTCATATATGTTACTTAACAAACTTGCAGCAAGTCCCCATCGAGAGCACAACAAATGTCACACAGCCCTTGCTTCAAGGGAGTCTGTGCAGGAAAGCTTTCATTCACCTCAAGAAACACCACAGCTCTGGAGAAGTTAGAAGTTAGAGTGCAGGCTGCAAACAGGTTTTGTATCACTTCAAATACTACATACACTCACCCAAAATAAAGACATCTGTTTATTTTGAAAGGTTTAGAGCTAAATTTAAAAAAATCATATAGTTAACTCCTCTACTGATATTAAACAAACCACTTCTAATTAGCAGAAAGATCAAAGAATACATCAGCTGTCGNATCTGATGATCTTTAAGGTCTTTTCCAAACTGTTTGATTCTATAACTGTGACAAAATCTTTCTTCATGGAAGACTGGTTGATGGGTGGAGCAGTAAGAAGGAGGAGAGGGGAAAAAGAAATCTACTGTCTGTTCTTGTAAAATCTTCAAATACACCCTACCCTTCCACCCAAAGAAAATCTTTTAAAAATAATTCTGAAATAACCATTTCTAAATCTATATTGGGTTCTCAACTTCAGCTACCATCATTTCCTCAACAAGGAAAACTTGTTTTCTTAAGCAATCAGAAAGATACCCAAATCTTAGAAATCTTAATGTATTTTAAGAGATATGTCTGCTCCTTGTCTATTTCAGGCATAGTTTTTATTTAGGTGTCCCAGTATTCCCCTTGAATACAGCACATAGATATTTGGTCTGTTCAAGGGGGGAAGGGATGTGTGTGTGTTTGTCCACTTGGTTGTTTGGTTTTGTTTGTTTGTTTGCTTTTTTCCAGCCTGTTAGATCCTTTTCATCACAAGTAAAGCTACAAATCCTTTCAAAGATACCTGCTTCACATGTAAATGCAATCTGTCCACAACGACAGACCTCTCACAGACTAAGAAGCTCCCTGCTCACTAACGTCAGCCATCATTTGATAGCTGTTTTGTACTGCTGCTGCTTACCAATAAGCGGCAATACAGATGCTAGCAGAAAACCTTCCTCCAGGTTCAAAATCCCAGGGCTTGTGCTTCCTAGGGTCTAACGCCAAGCGACCACAGCCTGCTTTTGCTCGCCCTTCAGGCAGTGCACTCCTGCAATCATACACGAAGCATCGCAGCACGAAATTGGCTGGTTTTACTCCTGAAAGAGGAACATTCTGAGACTGCTGAGTGAGCTATATTCACTGCAGCAACTCAATAACAAAGTGAATGGACAGAATTAAAGAGACAAAATAAAACACATTCAAAAGTGTTAAGAAATATTTTCTGCCTTTGTATTCAATACACAGAAAAATTAGAAATTCATATTAAGTTTACTGTGCTTACTTTAATTTTTCTTATCAAGCTGAAGCTTATGGAAACCAACTCTATCATCTCATCTGCTTTCCAGGTTTACCCAGTGACATCAACCTTGTAACTTAAGCCTTCAGTATTTTCCCTATTAACTGACTTAGATGCCATCTCCAATTCTGAATCTCCACCTACTCTGACACTTTAAAATGTTACAACGCTTCAAGGTTTAAAAAAACCCTGCACTTACATTTGTCTGCAGAAACTCAGCATGATTTACTTCATCATGTGTATTTTATATCATCTTAAAATAAAACACAGAATTTGAAACAAAAAGTCTCCTGTTGTAGTCAGGAACATAAAGTTCGTTTCAAAAATTCATTAGTGCACCTTACACATCTCAGAAGGAAGATAAGAAAATCATCTGCCAGTTTCCTCTCTACCCATTATTGCATCTCTGCTCTTCTTCCGCTCCTACTGGAAGGCTCAGTAACAACCAAGAATTAAGAGCCAGCAGCACAACTGCTCAGGTTGAGGACTGCTGCCAGCAAAGCTCCGATGTACCTCCTCTGGCTTGCAGTCACATGCTTGGTAGCAGTGCAGGTTCTCTCAAATAAAGCTCAAAACACATCTTTCTCTAAGGCACTACAGACTAGCTGGCATATAAAGAAAGCAGCAAGTATACCACAGCTATGCACTTCTGTCTGATTCGCCCTTTTACGGACTGGCTCACGAAAGTTTGAATCCACTTTGGTCTTTGAAAGGATCAAGGCGTTTTCTGTCTAGAATCAAAAATAAAAACTGGGTTATTTTTGTTTGAGAGGGAATTCATAAAACATAGGTATCCTTTCTGGTGCTAAACTAGGCTGATACCCTTTGAGCCAGTCTGAAGAAGATGCAGCTGAAAGTCTAACAGAGGCTTTTTAGCAAACGAAAAGGTCTGCTCCACTCCCTCTTTTACTTATACTGTATATGGCTTTGATAAGCATTGCTTGCATGGCTGGGTTTTTTTGTTATGATGACAGGCAGCAAGTTGGCTATTCACACTGTAAAAAGCTAATGACAGAACGAAAACAATATATGCCAAGCACAGTGGAAAGATCACTTCCTAGGACTCATATTAGCAAGATCCATAAACATGTGTAAATGCTTTCTCTTATCTATGAAATGAGGAAACAATGTGACAGCCTGGGCTTAGGCACCATTTGAACAGCAGGCTGAGTATGATTGATAGCAAACAGATCTAACTTGAATGCTTTCAGAAGCTGAAAATCTCTGTGAGACTCATAGCATGGACACAGCACATCAGGGTCAGCTAAAGAGATGTTCTGTGATCTGTCACAGATGGCTTTGCATGTAATTCACAACCAGATTCTGTGAAGTGTTGGTTTTAGTTGGAGATAAGGCAATCCAATCTGTGTGTTAGTTTGTCCTGGGGAAGGTGACTTAGGATCTACCTGTGGGATCAGTTTTCTGATGACTCCCTATAGAAAGTTCTAGCTGCTTTCCTAAACTATGTTGCTACAAGGTGTTCAGAACACCACTCTGTCTCCATGGAGCAAAGAAGACTTTTTCCTGACAGCTCTGTCAGTCTGACCTTGGTGCCAGGGAAGGTCACAGAGCAGGTCATCTCAAATGCCATCATATGTCATATATGCAACAAGCAGGGGATCAGGCCAAGTCAGTCTGGGTTTATGAGGGGCAGGTCCTGCCTAACCAACCTGATCTCCTTCTATGGCAAGATCACCTGGCTACTGGATGAGGGATAGACTGTGATTGTTGTATTCCTAGACTTTGGAAGAGCCTTTGATTCTGTTCCCCACCCTATTCTTGTAGATAAATTGGCTGCTCATGGCTTGGCTGATNTGGGCACTGCAACACAGGAGAGATGTGGAGGTGCTGGAGTGGGTCCAGAGGAGGGCAACAAAGCTGGGGAAGGGCCTGGAGAATAAATCTGATGAGGAACAACTGAGGGAGCTGGAGATAGTTAGTGCGAAACAGAGGAGGCTGAGGGCAGAGCTCACTGCTGTCTGCAGCTACCTGAAGGGACACTGTGGAGAGGCTGCTGCTGGGCTCTGCTCACAGGGAACTGCAGACAGAACAGGGGGAATGGCCTCAAGCTGAGGCTGGGGAGGTTTAGATTGGACATTAGGAAAAAAGTTTTTCACGCAGAGAGTGGTCAGGGACTGGCATGAGCTGCCCAGGGAGGTGGTGGAGTCACCCAGCCTGGCTGTGTTTCAAGGTGGTTTGGATGTGGTGTTTGGGACTATGGTTTAAGGTGAATCTTGTAGAGTAGGGTTCTAGGTCGGGCTTGGTGACCCTGAGGGGCTGTGCCAACCTGGGTATTGCTGTGATTAAAACATAAATTTTACTTAGTGTCTCAGCACTGTTTTCTCCTTCCTTTCATATTTTTTACAAAGGGCAGATACTACCTGACAGCTGTTGCCATCTTCTCCAGCAGTTCATATTTTCCATTCAACTTATACTGCAAAATGGTGGCTCCTCCTCCCACTCTCTCTTACTCTGGTCTTTACTTCCAAATTAAGGCAAAATACACGTGCTTTGTTCAACCAATCCTATTTAAAGCTCCCTCTCACAAGTTCTCACCTAGTCAGTTAATTCAGCTGACCTAAGAACATGAATGCTCATTAAGCTTAGAAGGCACAGCAGTGCAGAGGACAGTTCTCATCTCTCTTTCCCTAAGCATGCATAACCAAATGGAGACTTGAGTGTGCCTAATGTTAGCACTCTGTTCTTGCTAAGAACTTAAAATACTTTATCTTAATGAAGTTTGAGAGATTGGCTACACCACATGTTGATCCACTGCACTTGTGAAAAAGGCCTTTTGGTGGATTACAAAAACCCAATGCAAACACAGGATATTTCAGTACATAAAACAGAATGTTACTGAAACCTGTAATGTGCTCTTAGTATTTTAAAATTTCGTGAGGAGAGAAAGAACTGTTCACATTCAGAATCATATGAGATTTGACCAGGCTCAGTGTTTGGCTTCTCACTAGTAGTTTCTAAGCCTGTATGTACAATATGGCAAACTAAATCATAAAACAGACTTACTCTAAAAAACCCCAACAAGCAACAATAAAGTATTCTCTGACCTCCAGAATGGACGCAAAATCCTAATTTAAGCCTGAATAATCTATGTCACAACATACACCACGACTTTGCATTCTGTGTTGACAGCATTACAACAGCAAATGACTGAGTAAACATAGTAAGTGGTGCTTTCAGGCACTACCTTCCAGGTGGAATTTGTTAGAAGAAAATGCTCCTTACTGCCTTTGTGCTTTCATTACCTGTCCTGAGAATAAACCTCTGCATTCAGCATCCCAAACTTCTTCTAACAAAACACTTGTTAGAATCTTCTAAACAACAAATGTTATAACTTGCCTTATTTTTCTGGTCTTTCCTCACTCTACTGTATGATTACCATATACAATTTCACTCACTGTCTCCACTAGAGATTGCTGCACTGTAACAGGAAACAGCCAAATCTGTAACTTCTCTGGAGATCATTATTCTTCTGAGTTGCATAATACGTTGAGATATATCCAGTTATCCTGGTAAGAGTACGCTCTGAATGAATGTGGACTAAGAGCACATCATCACAGTAATCCAAACAACAAACATGATGCACTAAATTTTCGGACACAGAAAGCTGAGTTTTCCTGAATTTCTGAGGGAGCAGAGGGGGATTATTGGTATATTGAAATAGAAAGGGTGAGAAGTTCACTATGGTCAATAAATAAAGCACAATCTTCCTTTAAAGTAATCCAAGCACAGTTTAGATTTGAAAGCTATATATATTTTAACTTACTCAGGATCAAATTCAATGCTTTTAAATTAAATGTTCAGCATATATGAAATTGGATAAAGCCTTATTTAATGGTAGAAAGGCAGCCTAACCTAGGAAACAAACAAAATTAAAAGAAGAATAAAATCCAAGATACCATGGTTTTGCTGTTTATATTCTAGTATCATATACTTCAAATAAAAGTTTCTACAAAAATACCACAGAAAACTTTGTTCTATGTCCCTAATCATAAAAGCCAGTGAAGAGATAATCAGACCATGTGAAAAGTAAGAGACTGTTCCCCATACAATTTGCTGGAAATTGTTATAATCCCTATAGAAATTAAGAAATAAAACTTGGCTTCATTAGGAGCTCCAGAAGGCAACTAGCACAGTAAAAACTAGCACCATTTTCAACCTTGTGGAAGGATACTGCATTGGCCAAGCACAAAGGGTACTATGCAGCCAGCATCTGCTTCACAGAATTGCTTAGCTGCTGAATGTAAGTACCTTAAGCAGTATAAGTTCTGCTGTGAGATTTTTAAATATTGGCTATTAATGCTCTGCTGTACAAAGACATGCAAAGCTTTCAGTAACCTATATTAAAGACGATTTTAAAGTAGAGTATAAAAAATTAAAAGTATATACAACTTCATGCTTGGAAAAATATGCAACGATGGACAGCAATCATTAAAAACAGATGTCTTTCTACCTTCCTTCAAGTTTCCAAGATCAAACATCTGGATAAGACCTCATACCACAGTAAAATGAACACAGATAACAATGCCATAACAACCCAAAACAAACCAGGAATAAGAACAAAAGTGTGTGCTTCTCTTCCCCATCAGAAGCAGAAATTCCAGAGTAAGATTTAGCAGTCATAAAATATGCAAGATGCTTTAACTTTCATGTAGCAGCAAGAGAGAAAACATGCAGACTCTGGAAAGCTCAGTCTTTACCTTCATGAAATAGGAATGTATCTCCTAACTAGAAGATTAAATGCTTACCATCTACTTCTGGAAGTAAACCAAAGTTTTGGAAGCTCGCCCTAGCTCCCCTACCTAGGCAATGAAAAGCTATTGGAATTAGCATTCTTCTCAAAAACCTCATAGGAAAAACAGATTATGCCATTTCTGAGTACAAACATAAGCACCCATAAGGGGCGGGAGGGGAATCTGAGTCCCTCTGTCTTCAGGAAGACAGGAAGAGATAAATGTGTGAAAAGTACAAATTAAGTACTCTGTATTACTTCAGGACATCCTGTCATAAGGCATCGAAGCACTGAAATAAGGCTTCTCATAACACACGTACCTGCATAAAATTGAAGTTGTGTGATCAGAAAGGTTTAAGGTTTTAACAAGTATCTGTTATAGAATACTCGAATTCTTGATGAAAAAACTGCACTTATTTAAATGAATTATAGTTCTCAGAGATTAGACAGCAGAACTTGTAAACTGGAGGATACAACACACTTAAGCAGAACAGAGATCATGTCTGTGGAGTGGTACCTTTATCAAAGAAAACTTCTTCTACAGGATACATGCATCAACAGGAACACATATGTTTCAATCCACAGACTAGTGGTAGTAAAGAGGAAATGCTGTCCTTTTGATATGTGCTTATCTCAAAGCATTCTTGAAACCATTTCGGACAAGGCAACCATCATGAAACTCAGTTTGATCTTACTGAAGTTCCTTCAAGAAATGAGTTAACTTCTACCCCTGAGCACTTAAGAGAGGCTTCAGCCTTGATCAAACTCTAGTGAACATCCTCAAGACTCATTATACTACACTTAAGTGGATAATAAAGAAGACCTATATAAATTCTAGAACATAAAAATCTACATGTTTTTTACATTAAACATTAGATGAAATTAGGCTCCGTAAGTGCTCTCATTTAGGAAGGCGTTTTCTTGCTTTTAGCAGAACTCTCTCTTGATCCCAGAAGATGAGAGTCAGAAGTGGACGGCCGAATTGCTTTCCGCTACACAGACCACTGAAAAACACCACAACCACAAAACAACTGTCCTTCTAGAACCCAACAGATCCACAACAGGGTAATTCTCAAAGAATGTAACTAACTAGAAGTTGGTAGTCTTTGCAAGACTTTCAGTAATGCAGCATACACGTTGGTCCTGCTAAAATGTCCACACTTACCTTAGCCACTACCTGTAACTAAAAGCTTACGCATATGATAGACACTGGGAACATTTCCTTGTGCTGCCACATGAGCCATACTACAGTTGCAGTTGCTCCTTACTTTTTGTTCTTTGTAGTCAGCATTTGTACCACTCCTCAGCTTTATCTGCTATAGTGCAACACAAGTTTTGAATTCAAGCCACAGCAATCTATCATTTTAGAATTTATAGCAATTAACAGTTTGATGAGATTTAGACAGTGCATGTTTTTATAATCAAATGAATAAATGCTATACCTCCGAGTTCTTTTACGTTCAGGATGGCATTCTGGAACGGCACCGCTTTTATACTAAAACCTAAGAACAGAAATCAAGAGTATTAATTAGTTATTTCTTAACGAAGCCATTTGAAAATCAACTGCATAAATTCAGAGAAGGCTGGGTTTTTCTTTCTGTAAGAACCAGGACTTTGTATTTGAAACTCTGTTTCACTACGATCTTTAGAAATAACAGCAGGGGAGAAGTAGAGACTAAACAAGCATGGGCAATTAAATATGCAATGATTCTATTAAACACCTGGCACGTATAATATTCAGCACAAAGCTTCCGTCCAGACTGTCTACCACTTGGTAAAGAGTTAGTACAGAATACACCTTTGTAAGATCATCTTATAATGTGTCTGCAACAGAAGTTTTGTTTTCGGGTGATACTCCGGCATTTTTGGGAGATGTGGGAGACAACATGCAATGCAAATAACTTTTTTCCTTACATTTGAACTTCACAGGTTCTGGTTACACCTGGAGCATTAATCTTGTCCATAAATGTTATTAAGAGAAACACCCTTCTACAGACCCAAGTGGTATGTATTACAATAATTATAAGCACACTAGAAGCATCCCTCAACTGAAAATTCAGACGGCCAAGAGAAATAGACCATGACAGGCTTCCAGCAATCCAATAACATACTATGTAGTATATTCTGCATGTTTAGTGCATCTATACATGGAGTACATACTTTAGATAGGAAAGTTATGTCTGCTCTTTCAGCATAAAATGTCCAGATGGACTTTCAATTTATTTCCATCTAGCACAAGCAGTTCCAGTGTGATTACATACCTGTGAACTGAGTAAAGACGTTTTTCAAAAATTGTGTTTCACTCCAAGTTTATTACAGCTATCATATAACAGAAACAAGCTTTTTTTTTTCATCCTAGAACAGACCAAATAAGATATTCCAGTGCTCCAACCACTGTCCATTCTAGATCCACAGAAGCAAGTGAAAGAGAAAGGATTATGAAATATCTTAGCAGTTGCTGTTTTAACCCCTAACTTCTTCCCAGAAAGGAGTTCAAACTGGAATGGACATGAGTGGTATTGATAAGAACAGCAAAGGTTACACTTTGAAAACAGACAACTGGAGTTGTCACACTGGATACTGAACAGTATTTTCTGATACAGCACAGAGTTGGTCCATACAGCTAGATTTTTAAAGGCTGAACAAGCCTATATATGCTTCATTTTGGTTTGCACGTTGTCTAGATTTTCGTAAAGTCCAGATTAATTTCTGAGGTTGCCTAACTAAATAATACTATTCTGAAGCCACCATCTAGAAACATACAAGAACTTTTCATTAGTTCATTTGCTAGATCTACACTGTTATTCACATCGCTGTTACTATTTATTTCAGGGCTTAAAGTGTTAAAAGTGTAATTTGTGATAATTCCAGGTGAACTCAAAAGCTAATGCTCAGGAGAGGGGAGGAAATTTTAAAAAGGCTGAGTTACTCTGCAAATTCCCTCTAGCTTTCTGAGTTAGGCGCTGACATCTCCACAACAATGAACTTTCAGATCTCTCTAATGTTGCCAATAACACTACCACAAAGGCATTATTCATCACATAGAGAAAAAAAAAGAGGTGGTATTTTTTTGTACCCATTTTACTTTGATAACTTACAGTTGTATTAAACAACCTTACGTGCTTGTAATTTAAACACATACACTGAGAATTAGTTATGGTTGCTAAGGGACAGTCACAAATCTCAAGTTCCCGAACCACAGCTAGAGTAAAAAGCCATGTAACTATAAACAGAAGTTACTTGCACCACACTCCCTACCCATTCCCTGAGCATATCAGCCTCCTTAAATTAGAACCTTAGCCGCAGAANAATCAGTACCCCCAGATCCTTTTCTGTTTGGCTGCTCTCCAGCCACTCCGAGCCCAGCCTGTAGCTCTGCATGGGGTTGTTGTGGCCAAATTCTTCCACCTCTATGATCTAATGTGTCCACTTTCAGAACTGTGCAGCCAGGTGTTCCTTTTTCTCACTCAATGTGTTTGTTTCTGGGTTTTTTTGTGGGGTTTTCTGGATTTGGGGAGAGTTTGTGTGTATTTGGTTTTGTGGTGAATTTTTTAGGGGGGTGGGCTATTTTTTGTTTGGTTTTTTATTTGTTTGTTTGCATGTATGTTTTTTAAAACCAAAATACTTTTTTCAGTATTAGGCATTATGTTCTACCATCATGCATATTCAATTTTTTGGGACTTAAGACTTATCTTTTAGCTGTGATTATGTCAAATTTTATGTATCTTTATGTAACTGTAAACTGATTCTGTGACCTCAGTCTGCCCATACCACATAAACAAGTCTTTCTTTTTCTCTGATCCAAAAGGAAAGGAGTATGATCAGAAATAAATGTTGCCATTCAATTTATTATTTTGGTTGCTGGCATACACAAGGCACTACTGAGCAAGCACAAGAAGAAATAAAAACTAACTTGAGAGCAATGCTGACCCTTCTATGTATAATACATTCTCTCCTGTCCATACAATGACTGCTTAAAACAAGTAAAAACAGAAGAATGATACCTTTTAATGTGTGTCTACACTGCACTGCTACTGCACATTTTCAATGGGTCTACATCATTATGTCACAGTGTTATGTTTTGACTTTCAACACATTTCAAATTGTATGCTTTCATGCATATTCCCCAATGAATGAGCAAATAATGAAAGACTAAGTTGTGATAGCTTCAAAGCAAGCCATTAGGTACTTTCAAAAGCAAGACAATTAAGCTCAAGTTCTCTCCTACTTTTGCTATGTGTTTCAAAATTTATCTTTAGGAAACATACCAGCACATTGTGAAATAAAGACAGCATCCTACCTGTGGTAGACACTATGTTCTCCGGGCTTTCGCTGCAAAGCTGTGACAGAAGACTTGTCTTGCCAGAACCAGTGAGACCTATGCAAACCAAGTCATATTCAGGTCTTGGTGGTGGTGGTCCCTTGCAGCAAAGGGCTCTAAAACACTGCCAGGGCAGAAAAGAAATAAAGACAAAAATAAGAAATTACTTTTCATTTGTTTGTTTGTTTTTGGAGTTTGTTTGTTTGGCCAATGTTTATTCATTGAGGTTCTAAAAAATCAAGTTTGTAGACTTAAAGGCATTAGAGAGAAGCAAATTATTATTCTTGCTTACTATTTTGACAATATCAACAGTTAACAGGCTGAGACCACCAGAAAAGCTTTATAAGAAAACATAACTTTTCCCCTAACCCTCCTAGAGCTGGATTGAGCAAAGTCACGTGCACTTCCTGTACAGCACCAGCTGCATGAGATGACATGTGCTCACCTCAACTCCATAGCTGTGTGTGCACAAATTTGCTTCCTGTGTTCATTTATTGCAATACCTGGTGTGAGTATCAAAACAGCTCCTGTGCAGCTGCTGACTAGGCTCTAATGCTTCATCAGTGTCCTTTGTGGGCTTGCTTTACCATGTGTTTTACTTAACAGTATCAGCTGTTAACAGTACAGATGATAAACAAGACTTTGCTGGACAGAGAACTAGTAAAAATATGCAGATCTCTCATTTTCCCTGGAAAAATGTGTATTAATCATTACATAAAGAATAAAAATCTCTTAAAGCCTACTCAGAGTACTGCCCACATCTCCTAGATAGTATTGCAAAAGCCAACCAAACTCATTCAAAAGGTGCTTTAAGACCTTAGTAAGGTTCATCAGACATTTCTACATACACTGTATGTAAGAGTTGTATGTAAAAACTTAAGGTACCCACTAATGTCATACCTTCACCACCCCAATACTTAACAATATCTTTTCCCCAATATCTTTCACCTCCCTCCTTAGCGAAATACATCAACTGTAACAAGGATGGGAAAACGTGTTTGTGCACTCACTCTCTCCATACATTCTGTCTTTATGTGGTCTCAGTGCCTTTTTTTCCCCACCAGGGGGTCTGATGTGTGTTTTTTGGGGGGTTGGGTTTTTTGGCTTGGTTTGGGATTTCAGGTTTTTTTGGTTTTTTCTTTCCCATTTTAACCACAAGTTAATCACTACATTGGTTAAAGAAATCCAGTCTTTACCACCTTATCCCAGTTTGTCTACACAACTGACTGCCCAGGATGTCTCACTAAGGGCAACTGGAGCAGCACAGAAACCAAACGTAAGTCAGTAAAGCCCTGTTACAAGTAGTGGGGTCTGGCTCTGAGAGCAAGTCATCCAAAGAGAAAGTGGTTCTAGAAAGACAGCTTGCTAGATGCAGAACTTTCACTGGAGTCTTCCTGTGTGGATGGTGAGTTGTTATACATGCCAAAACAGTCTTCACTGACTTAATAAACTCAAAATTTAACTTATGGGAAAGTTACAGAATTCCTTCAATGCCTTTTGAAAAAGTGAAAGAAAAATACTTTCAGTAAATACGTCTTCAAGCTGTATGCACTGATGTCAGCTTATACTTACCTCACAGATTCGACAAAGCCACAGCAAATACTCTGGTACTTAAGTGAAAAGGGACAACAGAGTTCATTGCACAACAAAGTCCTTTGGAGTTTCTATTAATGGATATCAGGCTGAAGGCCACAAAATTAGCTGAAGCTTGCCAGAGTTCCCAAGGATGTCAGGCCCTCTGCAGACAGATTTTAACAAGGATTCAATCCTACCCCACCAGAACAGCATATTTGTGACCACTTATTGATGTCCTACCAAAAGAAACCCAATCAAAAATAGATGCGATGATGAAAGTATGTGCTGCCTGTCCACACATGGTGCCATCTTTTATGGAACCAGACAACTCCTGCAGCCACAACAACACTTAATAACCTGCAGTTCTGTCAAAGATAATTACTCTTTGTAGCCCACACAAGGAAGATTTGTGGGTGCAGAGGGGCTCCTCCGGGCTGGTTTTGACTTCCAGTATCTCTTTAGTGCAGATTCCTTAAGTCTAATGTGTTGTTGATTAAATCTGTGATCAAAAATCCAGATCAAATTCCATGTCCAAAGTAGCATTCATAGCCTCACCACCCACTCACTCACCCTTCACTGGTAAGGGCAGAACCCCAGAAGAGGGAGAAATGGCTCCCTCCGGACCACTCTCGTGTCTTATTTGGCAAGACTCATACTCATCACTTAGTCCTTCTGTGAGGCTAATTTCCTTCAGTATATTCTTGGGTATATTCTTTCGTTGGGTTGGAATGAAAACATTTTATATATTCTGGTTTCAGTAAGCTGATGAAATTTAGGCTGCTGGGCTACTTAACACTGACAGACATTACAAATTCTACATCATATTTTAGGGAACACTTGCAATAAAGTATTTAAATTTTATAAACTTATTTTGCAATCCATTTTACTCAAGCTTGACGAATATCTCTTCCATTGCACACATTACTACACAAATAGACTGATCACTTCCTGCTCTCTCAGCAGCTTAAAGTTACTTGGGCCTTAAAGTCAGGGCTACTTAAGCATCCATCAGAGAGACTACACCACTGTTGTCACAACCTGGGCAAACTGCACAAGATCTGTGGAGAGCAGAAAGTTACATCCTATATTATGTTTTTTGATTATGGACAGAAAATGCATCCCAAAATATTTTATGAAGTATAGACTAGAGCTACATCATTCTTTAAGATACCATCAGCAGGCAAAGAAAGATGGGAGCATAGTTATTTATTTAGTTAAATGAACAAGCAGGTTTAAAGTACTGAAATTAAAACAGTAAAGTATCTCACAAAACAAATTTATGCATTTAGCTAGTTTTGGAAGTAAAGAAACTGGGAGTAATTTGGTGCTGCAGCCTGTAGAAACCTCTGCAGTATTCAGCACCATCTTTACTTTTGTTTTACTTGTATGATTATACATCTACATGCAGCATACATGCACCCATACATCAGGACTGAGGGAAGAGATTGGCTAGTCCTACTACTGCTTAGAGATTTATAGCCCAAACAGACTACTTCAGGTTTAGATCCATCAGTATTAAAGCTGACAATCCAAGACAGCACCCCTTTAAACCTGTAGAGGCATTTTTGTCTGGGAAAAACATTAAAATATTTTATCTGTAACACGGGTGGCCAAACACTTCTGATATATGTGCTGCTCAGAGATCACAGATTGATACTGGGCAGCAAATGTCCCTGAATTACTACCCTCTCCAACACATTACACTGCCTCCAGCCATTGAGTCTGCTTTTGCCTACTCATTGTACTTCTCGTTTCACTCTCCTTTTTGGGGTGAAATACTCCATTATTTCTGCTTTGTTCTGGACCCATCTCCTGTCTGTTTCTTTTGTTGCCCCTATTTAATAGGGACAAACAGAAGCAAGGGATTTCATGCTTAGTTGGTTAAACACACACACTCATGCAAAAATACCCTAAGTTAGTGCAGCATTAATGCTAACAAATCAAGCATTCAGAGCTCTTGAAATCCAGAATTAAGGCTGAAAGCTCAACCATAACTCTGCTCCCTTCCCCCTCTTGCTTAATATTTGTGGATATGGTCTGCCTCTACATTTTATTTTTCAGTGAAGGCATCATCGAACAAACAACACTTCCAGTACCCAGCAAGACACTTCTATTCAGAGGACTGGTAAATCATCTCAAGCTGTTGATGAAAACTCAGGAAGATTATTTCTAAAAGCCAAATTTACACACAGAAGATTCTGTAGCTCTGATCTTGTAAGAGATCATGAAGTGCAAAGAAAGCTCAATGCTTGAAGAGATAATGTAAGAAGTGGGGAGACAACTGAAGCAGACAATTATAACACTGAGAGTAAGAAATTACTAAGGACGGTGGTAATCGAATGCCAGTAACAAGGCACTTGGATCAAATTTTGAACATCAGGGATAGACTAAAAAGTCATACATAAATAGAAGAGAATTTAACTGTATGAATATTTTAATGTTAAATTAGTACAATAGTGTCTATGGATGTGACCATGTGAGCTAAAGCTGCAGGCTTTGGTTTCCACAGCAGTACATGTGTGGTTTTACTGCTACAGAAAAGAAAAAAAGAAGAAAGAAGAAGTATAAAAACCTGCCAATTTGAAGACACAACCAGTGACACCATTTTAATGTTCTCAGAGTATCAGATTGATATGGTCCATCTTTGTCTATACAACAACAGCAATGAGGACAAAACCCAACAGACTGCTGTTTATTTTGTGGATACCAACAGAGATGAATGCACACTCGAATAGCCACTGCCACCTTGAAGTGACGTTAAGCACAAGTAAACATATCAAAATTGTGACTAGTCACCTTCTCTGATAGCCCACAACCTCATTAAACAGTGGCAGCTATACTCAATCTCCTCCAGACCAATACCAACTAATAATCCAAAATCCCAGATACGGACCCTAGCTCAAGGCACCATTCCCCCCACTGCATAACCTAACACTCTAACCTGGCTCATCTTCATGAGTGCATGGTTGGCCAATTAGCTGGACTAAAAAGTGCTCTTCCTCTACACGGACCTACACACGTTCAATTTTTTTTCAGCCTGTGCTGCATGGAGGCAGGTAAGTATATGGCATTAAAGACAGGATAATATCAAATGGGACAGAAAAAAAAAATTCTTGACTAATTGAGGCAGTTTTAAAGAGCAAACAGAGTCCTGATCATGTTCTACCTTACAGAAGAGCAAGAATTTCAAGTTGTCCCTTCAGACCACTAAGAAAAAAAGTACATTTGGATTCAGTGGCTGGAATTATTCACCAACCCCTGTCAAAAACTTCTCAGCATTTCAGAGAAGCCATGCCTCCCGAGTCTCTAAAGCAGCAGCTGTACCTCAAATGACCTTCAGCATCCCTACATAGTCACCAGCTGAACAAGACATGAGACACACTCACGTACCCACACCAGACAAATGACAGTCCTCTTCATTCTTCAACATACTTGACAACTTCACTACCAGTGGAGTAGGTCTGCAGGAAATAAGGTCAAGAAGAAAGAACTGACTGACTTGTGACAAGTCAGATATGACACTGCTATTCAGAGCATATCACTTCAAAAGACTTCACGGTCAACGTGCATTTTTCTTTTGAGTGACAATAATACACTCACAGTGGGGTGAATCCTGTCCAAAATTCAGGATAACTTTTGTATTTCTCAAAAAAAAAAAAAAAAAAAAAAAGTTCTCTATCTCAAGGCTAAAATAAAACTTTTGACACAGTTTTTGATGGTCAAGCTGCTGGCTGCCACACTGTACAGGGGTGAAGGACAGTGTCTTTGTTTATACAACATCTGGACAGGAGATCATTTGTTTTATCTGGTATCAGAGGGACTGCTCTGGAGTGAAGGCTTCACCTAGAAGTTCAGGGCTTTAAGAATCCCAAAAGTTGGATAAAAGCAGTCCAAAAAGTAAACTCCCTGGAAGAAGCTTTAAGGCAACAGAAGTCCTTTCCCTACTAAAACAAATCACAAAACCTCTTGTTCCAAATGGAAAACTAGCCTCTCTGAACTTCATCTCTTGTGCAGTTCCTACATATGAACTCATCACTTCATTCACACTGTGCCTGAAGAAAGCATGAAGAACAGTATCACGTTCTAGATGTACTAAGTACAGTGGAATGATTTAAAAGACTACATAACATAAAATAGCACGTGGCTATGATAAACCAATGCTGAGTCAGCAAAACAGTTAAACATGTGCACAGATGCTTCTCTGAACAGAAGATGATCAATCACTCACTTTGCTGTAGTGTCAAATCAAGCTCAAGGGGGTTGTCAGACACTTCTAGGTTTCATCAAGAGTAGAATTATTGCTGAAATTGTTCCCTCTCTGACAGTTTGCTTCCCATTTGTTTTGCTGCAACTCATCTTTTTCAAGCCATCAGTCCCTCCACATTTAACAGCAAGAGACAAAGGCAATAAAAAAGATGAAGGAAAGCCTCTGCAAACAGTTTTTCATTATCTAAGGAAACACAATAATACTAAAAAAGCTTGAAACATCAGTGAAAATTTCAGCCAAAAAGGCAGGAGCAGCACCACCAAAATGTGTAGAAGCTAAGGCATCCTCCTGTCATTTGTAATTTCTCGTACCAAAAAAAGCATCTAGGTAAATTGGCTTTTTAAAATAACCCTCAAAAAAAACCCCAAAACCTTAGAGCTTTCAGATTTGCTACAAGTCACTCCTTTACAGCTTTTACATGATTCCTGTGTTTTACAAGGTAATCTACAGAGCATTTCTCTTCTGTTTAGCACAGCACAAGTCATTACTTTTGCTCTTTAAGCCTACATAGAATCACAACACCAGAATGCACATAGAATACTTCATGTTCTTTGATTTTTCTTATTTTTTCAAGCTGACTAGATGTCCCCTAAGTACAACAGCATATTCTGTTTCTTTCTTCTCCCTAAAAACTATTTGGCATTGTGCAAAAAATCAAACTGAAAAAGAAATTATTTGGTTTATCAAAGTATTTGAGAAATATGACTGTGTTCTCCATGAGCTTACTGCAGTGAACAGCATCTCAAAGTGTCTCTTCTAATAGCAGATTTTAAGGCTATGGCTAAAGAAGACTAAGATTTATCTCTGAAGAAAGACTAAAAGTGTTACAGCAAAAGGGGAAACAAGAAAGGTTATTTTGTAGGATATATTAAGCAACAAATGGCTAAGCAAAGGGCAACTTGTGTTTTCTGTCGGGATCCTCCTGGAATAGAGGAATAAAAGACAAAGCCCTAAGGACTGAGAAAGCATTTTCAAACCAGTTAACTGGCACACCAAATGCTGTTGAACATCTGCTTGGAGACAGAGGCATGAAGTGTTAGCGGGCTCTGTTCATAATACTTTAGGTATTAGCTGATAGTTAGCTAATGTTACTACAACTCCCTGAGCTGGAGCCGGGTAGGAACCAGTATCTTCTACCACGTAACAAGTGACAGGACAAGAGGAAACAGCCTCAGGCTGCAGCAGAGGTGGTTTAGGCTGGGTATCAGAAGAAACTTCTTCACTGAAAGAGTTCTCAAACATGACCAGAGATAAGGCAAACACCTCCCTGGAGCTGTTTAAGAGATGCGTAGAGGTGGTGCTAAGGGGCAAAGTTTAGCACCAGACTTGGGCAGAGTTGGACTCAATTATCTTAATGGGTCTTTTCCAGCTGAAAGGACTCTCTGGTACCCTAGACAGCCATGTCTGCTATACATGGCATTACTTTTGTGATAATAGAAAAGAGGATTGATGGAAACAGTGCAGTGATACATCCAAATCCCATGTCCAAATGGGTCAAAGAACCTCAAAGACATAAAATCAGATAAAAACTTCAGGTGCAAACAGAAATACAGATGTTCACCAGATGATGAGCAAATTAAATCAAGTCTTATATTGTATTCCATACAACAAAAACAAAAGAGAAAAAAAAAGCTGCTGCTGTTATCCTACTCTGAAATTGCTAGGCAAATTCCAAGTAGACTAGAGACTAAAACCCATTTCCAAGTGCGAAGTGAGATTTGTGCAAGTTGCAATAGGATTTACACAGCAAAAAGGGCCTCAAAAATTTAGGTAAGAATAAAAGTAAACTGATTTGAAACCTAGTTGGAAAAAGCACAAGGAGTGGCCAAGTACAACAAACAAGAGAAGTGTGTCCTTGTGCACTGATAGCCAGAGCTCCAGGGGCATTCAGATGCTATCAGTTAACACAACCCTGCAAAAAGCAGCAAGATCTGAATTCCTCCACCCACTGTATATGTAACATTACAGAATCAGGCAAACTCCAGGGAATTTTTCTGCACAGCTCCAGCCCACACTTTCAAGGTTGTTGGGCATCATAATTGTAACTAAAAGAAAACAGCTCCTGGGCTGCATGTCACTGAGTATCAAAAAGCAAAGGAACCTAGAAAAACTCTTAAGTGTCTTTTCAGGGAAAAAAGAAGCAGTATTGTTTACTTAAGGCAACATTTCCTCTGAGGTTAAGCTGCAGGATATATCTTGTTCTTTCTTATGAAAAATTTTGAAAATAACATTTACCATCAAGTCTGAAAGAGAGGAGGAGAAATCTCTAAGGACAGTAGAGCAGACTACTTTCTATAAAGTCTAGTCTTACTGAACACTTCCATAGCTGAGGCAGAACAGCAAGCAGGAAGAGACTGTGGGTATCAAAGTCAGAAAACTGGTACAAATAAACCCCAAAATAAAACAGAAGGACCCAACATCAAAGAAAAAACCTAAAACAGTTTTAGAATTATTTAGAATATCATAGAGCAAAAGTAAACAAAATTATGATAGTATGATGGTACATTAAAAGGAAAAGTACAGTTGCAGCTGTCACTTTTAAACCTACCTGGAGAGGGGTCCCAACTAACAATTCCCTCTTTGCTCATGCAGTACAAGAAGCATACCATAAGAAAACCAGGAACTACCCAACTGATAAACTAGCACACCAACAATGGCTCTGAAATTATCAGGAGTTAAGGGAAAGAAGATACCAGTAAAGAGTGATGCAAAAATAAATAAAAATAATCCATGCAGTTAACATTTCAGCATAAAGGTGAAAAGCATTACTAGTGTACACATAGTCTACCAAAAAGTAATAGGAGGGTTTAGGTAAAAGAAGGCAGACAGAAGAACAAGGAGAGGTGAATTCTACAGACAACCCAAATCTGGCCATGAACACTGAAGAACAGACTGCCTTTCTACACCAAAACAGTAAGAACTGCACCTGTGTTGGCAGAGAAGCAAATGGAAGAGCTAACAGATACCCTCTATCACCAACTCATGGCTTCACAAAGATGTCTAGCACTGAACCTGAAGCATTATATGTTGCAGGCTTTGGGCATCTCTAATTCATTAGACTCTCTATGAATGATTTTGTTCTTACGTGGCATTTTCATTTTACTTTCCCAGTAAGCCGTATTTACAAAAGTAAGAGCATCTAAGAGGGTATCTATTGTGTCCAAAAGACCTAGGAAGTATGAAATAAGTATTAACATATACAGGAACTTATCTCTTCCTCCCGCCCCCTTCCCCTCCTTACAGCGTAAGAGTTTTACTTGCCTAGCACAGAATATTACTCCTGTGGGAGGAAACGGAAGACTGACCCACATAAAACATTAATCCAAAATACACAATTAGAGGAAAGCAATACAAACCTCAAGTACCCTTCAACATTCCTCAGATTTTAATCAATGAGAGCCTCTTTGAATGTAAACCAGTTTCTGCTTCACTCAAACTCTTCACGAGTTTTTGAAACTTCAGCCATTGAAAGCATCTCATGCTTCCACACAAGCATTTGCACTTCTGTCTCTAGCTGCAAGTTTTGTTTTTTGTTTTAGTTTTTTGGGGTTGGGTTGGTTTTTTTTTTTGAGGCTATATATTTACATCTACCACCAAGTTTCTCAGCTGTCACCAACCTGCTGTTGTGGACTCTTTTGGCTATTTTGTTCATCTAACACTGTAAAATCAGAACTGTCAAATTATTGCTGCTGAGCATACACGGATCAAGAACTAGAGTCTTCAAATTGCCTCAAAGAGAAAGCCAACAGGTGCTCTGTTTCTAGTGCTTGAACGTTTGGGGAACAACTCAGTTTGAGATGGAGACTTCTCAGCTGACAGAGCACAGAGCAATGAGTCAACTACAGATACCTATTGAAAAAAGGAACAAACAATACAAAATAAAACACAACCCCACAGAACCACACAAGCAAAACTTTTTAAAACTAAATATTGACAAATAACTGTTACCTACTTGAGCTGGCAGGGGGGTGAAAAAAATATAAAGAAGGTTAAGCTGCCTTTGAAAAACCACAGCTGAATTTCAGCTTCAGCAGAGAGAAGAGAGATTACTGTGGCCTTGCTCACAGAACAGCCTGCCATACAGTTAAGCCTGCTCATCTGTATGTTAGTGTGATCTCTTTGTGGTGCAGACATCCCAAACCACTTCGTTTCTCCTGACTAATTTACCTAAGAATATATCCATGTTCATAAAATATGATCCAAGCAGAAATAAACTTAGGCTATTCAGATAACAGCACAGGCCTCAGGTTCTGAGTCCCTCACATGCATTTTAATGCCAAGCTGTGAGAAATGTAATACTTAAAAGGAGGCTGCAAACATCTCACTAAGAAGTGACTCAGTGACTCTTACTGGAACAAAAATCTTACCATTTATTCTAGATCAGCATTAATCTTGTCAAGCTGTGAAACTCCTCCTCTTCCTGGCTAGAGATATTTCACTGAGGAGCAGGGAGAATTGCCATAGTGATGAAAGTCTACCAGAGAAACATAAGCAATCTGGAACTGATGACATAATTCAGAGTGAGACAATGAAGAAAGGGAAGATAGCTGTCTTCTACAGACAAAGGCATATGATTAGTCATAAAAGCACAACAGTGGCTTTAAGTCAACCTTTTTGTTTAAATTATTTTTTCACTTCGCCTTTCCTAAGGACTGAAGGATTATAAAGAATGGTAACAATGAACCGGAAGCCAGGAACTTTGGTAAGGAAACAACATTTATGGTGAAACGTCTGCCAATTACCTACATATCATCAGACCTGTATTTCTGAAGCACAAGGAATATATAGAACATGAGATGTTCACAATTCTCACACTGAAGATTCTTCACTGAAGAGCTCACAAGCATTTTTCCAAAGCAATTTCTAACAGCAGAAAGATAAGACAAGACATAACATTTTATACAAGGATTAAGAAGTGAAGTACAGTTTATGTTATCGGGTAATAAAATTACCAAGTGTAGGCTTTAAGAAGCAACTAACTGCACTGAAACGTGTCAAATAAAAGATCATAGTAACTGAAAAAAAGCACAGAAAGTATTTTACTTCCCTAAGTAGTAATAATAATAATATAGTCTATTTAAAAAGAGGAAACATTATCAATTACACGTCTTTACTAGAAATTCATTAGCTCATGTTATCAAGTTTATTAATAAAAAAGCATACAATCACAAATTATGTCTTAAAGAGATCACTGTTTAATCAGGAAGAAACAGCAATCTATAAAGATACAGGGAAAAAAAGATTTCTGAGAACCAGTGTCTTATCACAAACATTCATGACATTAACAGACATTAAACACTGGTTTCCTATGGCACAAGATCCTTATCTCATACTGAGATGGAATCATCACACATACAGATGAACCTTCACAGAGTAGGTTTGTAAAGCACAGATGAGAAAACAGTGCTGGTGTAGTCCTATCCATCAAATCATCACCTCCACAGAGCAGCAGGAAGCAGAAACTCTGCCTCAAACCCTAGAGTGAACAGAATGAATCGGCAGTGGGGCATCAGCTCTTCCTACAGTCTCCTTGGACTTGCAAAGGTGTGCAGGAAAACAGAGGGGACTTTCTGGATAGCTACTGTACCAAAGGAACTGAAGAAATCCTCAAAGACTCCCAGCCACTTCCAGCTCTGCAGGTTGAGAGCATAAGGATGAGAATTGGAAGTAGCTGCTGCAAAATAATGTTTTCTACTAATTTTCATGGAAGCAGATTATAAGGCCTACATAAATAAGAGAAACATACCATTTGCAGTCCTCTGGCAAGAGGCAAAATTTCTTGTGCCCAATACAAAATATTAAGCCTTTCTGTCTCCTGAAACAGGAGCTGTAGACACCTGCCAACTGTTTCATGTCACTATCCTCAACTGCTATGGAAATCAAAACTAAAAAATATGCAGCCACATACAAAAATTATAACTCTAATCATTCCTCCAGCCTCATTTGGTTAGGCAGAATGCTGAAGAAGAAATTCTCCTGCACTATTAACTACACTGCTTAAACGTGAAAATTTGTTAATGCCTACTGTTTTCCTACAGAATTTTCCAACTTGCTTACCACAGGAAACTAAAAAACCACAGATCCTTCAAGCAATTAAGTGCACTCTCTGGATCCAGAAATATTTGATGAAAAAGAATACCCAGGCAGGCCACTAAGCAAAACAAAGACGTTCTAGTACACATACGCCGTGTCCAATTCACAAACCTACGTTCATCTCTCTTTGATTGCTATGGGCAAACCGATTCCCAAACCCACGGTGCCGTGGGGTAACTTCTGTAAATGGCAAACTAACACCAAATGGGGCTGCATTATGGCTTTGTCTTTATTCCTAGAAATATGCCAGCACATTTTACGAAACCTATTTTTAAATGCAGCAAACTTCAGAAAGCTGAAGATAATGTCAGCCTGAACAGCAAAATTCAGCCAAAGAGCTGAAAAAAGACCTAAGAATACTCTCAGGAAGGAGAAGAACTATGTTGTTATTCATGTCCTGCTTCTAGTGAAATACCACCATAGGCCAATGTGATCCAAACCACAGCACAATTTGTGTCAAACAGCAAAAAGTCTAAGTTCCATACACTAAACACAAGTAACAATCATACAGCTTTTTTTTCTGTTATTTTGTTCATACGTGGAATTTGGGTTTGGGACTGAGTCAACCTGACCGTAGTTCCAACTAAGGGAGTCCTTTAGCATAGAAACATGGTATAAAAAGGGGTGCAAACTGTAATGCTAGTTTTCTTCCTAAAAGGCAACAAAAAACATGAGAACATGATTTCATTGTCCATCTACTACAAGGAAACTAGAGCATTTTGTTGCAAAAAGGCACAATTGAGCTTAGAAGTCTCATATTTGACTCTTGTCCAGAAACACAAGTCAAAATGAACTATTAAGCTGTAGTCTAAATGTTTGAAGATTTTTCAGATGGGGACATTTTCCAACCTTAAATGGTAAAAACAGTTAAGTCCTATCGCAATAAAAAAGCTCAGGAAAAATAATCTTCTACAAATAAGATGAAGATAAAGTTCCAACGGACTGTAAATTGATTTGGAAACGTTCACATTAGAAAAACCACACTGACAGCAATTAACACAGTGTTGGACAGTATGAAAACAGGTAAATATTTTTGCACTTCAGTGTACATATGAAGTGCATTGTAAAAACATTAAAATCCACTTGGTCTTCCAGACACACTGAAATATTTTAATGACAAATGTCTCAAGATTCTCCTTTCTGCTGTCTACTGCTTTTCTCTTCTGCTAAGCCTTACATTCCAGCCTAATAGCAACATACTTTCTACTCCAATCAACCATAGTATTCAGTGGTATTTCCTAGAAAATTTGTGTGTGTCAGATAAACATAGAATAAAATCCTTCAGGGGCCGCTTGATACACCACAGTTGAAATAATACCCAAGCAAGAAATTCAGAATGTCCATAGTGAATGCACCAGCACAGAAAATCAGGTAGAAGTACAGACATTTTAGCAAAATTCAACTTTATCAAGCATGTGAGTTAGATTTTATAAGTTTAGGGCTATGTGGATTCAGGAGGATCAGAAAAGTCACACTGCAGTAAAAATAAACTGAAGAAGGTCTACACGAGCCACATTACAGTACTGCACTGTCACACGATCATGCACGCTTCATTTGGAAAAGCAACTCATATGAAGAATTTTAAGAGAGTCCTTTTGATAATTTTTTTGGTTAAAAATAATTTGGTGGTACCTGACCAGACGGAAAACAGCGACAGGAAAAAGTTTCCATGCAGGTGCCACACCATCTCATTAAGGGTAAAAAACCCCCACATTCTTTCAGGACTTGCTGAACTTCTCTTAACAATTAAACACTCCTAAATCAAACTACATGTAACAAAGAACTATGTGAATTTGCAGTGCAACTCATTTATCACTGTTCTGTGCTGCCCACATTTTCAGGAATTAGACCTGCAAGTTTCCCCATTTTTACTCACGTTCAAAGAATTTAACATTATTAGACTGTCATAAATGACTTAAGATTTTTGGCAGGCCATCTGCTGTAATAGCTTTGATTTTCCCTTAAGTGCTTATTGTGGATGACTTATTTTAACAAGAATTAACATTACTTTGTGGCTCAGACAAAATCTAAACTCTTAACTCCTTTGAATCAGTAACATGCCAAGGGAAGGACAATGTTATACATGTAATGTTTGCTATTGTATATTAAGACACGTGGCATGTTACATATACTGGCCATTCTTTTGATCTTAACTTGAAACTTAATCCTTCTAAAGCAAAGTAAGACCATCTCCATATGCTTGATCACTTTGTACCTCTAGTCAGCAGTAAGAACTCCAGAGAAAATTAAAAGAAATACTTTGCCAATCACAGTAGAGCTAAAACCCAAGACCACTAACGCTTACCATTCCACAAATTCCAACTGTATTTGAAGAGTCATACCAGTCCTGTTCTGCATTCTGAATTTCTGCATTATTCATTAGTTTCAGTTTAAGAATCATCATGAATGGAAGAATGATTGGCTTGTAATGCTTCCTCTGTTGGTTGCACTTTAGATCTACTTTGTTACCATAATAAACAGAAGAATTTTATCAACCTTCCCAAAAGGTATCTCAGCAACTAGAGTTATTTCGGTGGCTCATTAGATATTAGTAAAACCAGACTTAATCACTGATATATTAGGACAGCAAAACTAAAAAAAAAAGCAGGCTGCATAGATTCGTTTCTAAAGAATTTTATTGTCATCAGCTTTGCTGTTAAGAGACTGAAAACAAATATTGGCATAGAAAGCATATGTCCTATGCTTTCCTGATGCCTTCACTGCCCATGCATATGAAAAATACTGCTGACACCACAGAATCCTTTTGATACAGGCAAGAGGTGAGGTTTCAGAAATTAGTAGGCAAAATATTTTGTTTTCTGTCCTGCCATAGGGACCAACCTCTGTTTACAGTTTTCAAAATACATTTTTCCCACAAAAATTATCTGAAAAGATCCTGCAGTTTTCAACCACTTTACATTGTTTATCATGTGGTAGATATGTCTGCTATACCCTTCAGTGTTCTGTACTCACTGTCTCAGGTACTCCTCATCATAGGAGTAAACAGCCATGTAACTTTGTCCATTTTCAACACACAGAACTTGGGACTTGTGGCAGGGTGCAAAGTTTCACTCATAAACAGGTGCATCTGTTTTTAGAGACATTCAGCATCGTGATAGTGAAGTCTCCTGTATTGTTCAGCATCTTTTCAGTATCATCTAGTGACTACACTTTTCACCAGTTGAGTCGATATTAAAATAACTTACTACAGAATTTTTAATTCCTAAGTCTGTCAGAAGAGATTTCAGAACACTGCTGCAAGTACCAATTGTTTTCTCATGTACTTTTATGCAGCCTAAGAATACAGAACATTGTACTTACATCATTTTAGTCAATTCTTCCATCCAAACACTCAAAACAATTTCAATACAGAAAAGCCACTGTTCCCCTACTGTGCTTAGCCTAGTCTCATCGTGCCATGTTAAGCTGTACTGCACATTAAAGGATGAGTTAAAGCTACAACTAAGTGAGGCCCATCAAAACCAACCTGTGAACATGAGCTATGGTAGAAGTTCATTCTTTGGCAGAGAAGTGCGTGTATGTGGATGGGTGTGATTGTTTTTTTGAGAGGGAATTTTTTTTTT